>PVIR01029056.1:0-21393 GCA_004026965.1 Petromus typicus | reverse complement strand
CCCGGGTTCGATTCCCCGGTAACCACATAACAATACTGGGTGTGGAGACCCACACCCAGCAGCAACCAGTACCACATACCACAGTGCCGGGCGTGGTGGCTCACGCCTGTAATCCCAGCACTCGGGAGGGCAGAGGCAGGAGGATTGTGATGTGAGTTTGAGGCTGAGCTCAGGGCTAGCCTGAACCACAAAAGCGAGACCCTGTCTCAAAAAAAACCTCAATCCTGCTTGCTCGCTCGCTTGTTCTTTTCTTTTTTCCTTTCCCTTCCCTTCTCTTCCTTTCCTTCTTTCCCATTCTTTTCCTTTCCTTTCTACTCTTTTCTTCTCTTTTGACAGAGTCTTGTTATTTGCTTCCTTCTGGCCTTGAACTTACTGTATAGCCCAGACTCAGACTTGTGATTCTCCTGCCTTCACCTCCTGAATGCTGAGAGTCAGGTGTGAGCCATCATGCCTGGTAAATATTTTTTCTATTAATAGAGAATTGGATATGCCTGTAATCCCAGCACTTTGGAGCCTGAGGTGGAGGGATCACCATGAGTTCAAGGCCAGGCTGAAATGCACAATGGAAGCCTGTCTCAACCACTTCCCCTACCCACCAAAAAGAGAATTGGGGTAGTTTCTGGGGAAGAAAAGATAATACACTTAATTATTGCAACATTTGAGGTACCTCTAAGGCATATTCTAGAACATTTGTTTTCTTTGCTACATCTGTAAGGAATTCAAGCTTAGAGAACCAGACATCCCTCCTGAGCCTAGTCTTTGTTTGGTTTTTTGAGGTAGTCTCACTGTGTAGTTCCAGCTATCCTTAAACTCACTGTGTAGTTCAAGCTGGCCTCACACTCATGACAATCCTTCTGCCTCGGCCTCTCTACTGCTGGGATTACATGTGAGCACCACCACCCTAGTCTGAGCTCAGTCGTGTGTGTGTGTGTGTGTCTTGTATATAGTAACGAGGATTGAATTCAGAACCTTCGCATTTAGCTACATTTTTTATCCCTATTTCAAAATTTCTGTCTTCTTGATTTGGGGTTTTGGTTATTATTGTTTCTTTGAGACAGGGTCTCTCCATTAATTCAGGCTGGCCTTGAACTTACTATGAATTCCAGGCTGACCTCAAAATCGTGGTGCTCCTCCTGCCTCGGCCTCCCAAAATCTGGTATTACAGGTGTGTGCCACTATGCCTGACCCACATGCCCAACTCTGTGCCCCAACTTATGTCCAAACACATGACAACTTTTCTGTAGAGTGGCATGTAGACCTGAAGTCTGAGGTAATCTTGTGACTGTCCCTCTGACTCCTCACTTCTGTCTTGATTTACTTAGTTAATGGTCTTCTTGTAATCTTTATGTCCCAGGGGAAATCCTTGGGGAAACCCCCCCCATCCTTTCTCCCTAGCCTCTTTCTCTCTAGCCTGCTGCCAGATTTTGCTAAACTATGCCATCCAGCTCTGTTCTCTGCCTGTCTTCCATCTCTTCTGCTGCTGACAGTCCACGCATCACCATCTGTAAAGGGCCACCTGCATCAAATTTCTAACCACTCAGCCTGTCTTCTGACCCACATGATTTCTGCCCAACAGTGGACTGGAGTGGTATGTGGTATGTGGAGCTTGCAAGGAATGCACATGCCCAGGCCCTGTGCCTAGAGGGTGGGACTGAATGCAGTAGGGCAGAGTGAGGCTGGGACTCCGGGTTAGCAAGTCCTTAGACCTTAGTTTCTCCTTTCTGTTTGCTTGTAGAGTCCTCTAAATATTGCATGCTTTGTTTATTAACTTACTTTCAGGTGCTCAGATTAAATCTAGGACCATGTGCATATTGGGCAAGGACTTGACCATGAGCTATATCCCTAGCTTTTTTTTTTTTTTAGTTTTTTGAGGCAGGGTCTTACTTTGTAGCTCAGGCTGGTCCTGAACTCAACCTCGAACTCAGCAATCCTCCTGCCTCTGCCTCCCAAGTGCTGGGATTACAGGCGTGAGCCACTACTCCTGGCACTGTGCTATGTGGTATTGATTGCTGGTGTGTGTGAATCACTATTCCTGTCATTGTTGTGTATGGTTACCAAGGATGGAAGTAGATCGAACCCAGGCCCTTGCACTTGAAAGACAGGCTCCAGAACCACTTAGCTAAATCTCTGGCCCATCTCTAGCTCTTTTTAAATACACGTTTTAAAATTTCAAGATAAGTTATCATTAAGTTTCCCAGGCAGGGATTTAATTTGTAATATTCCTGCCTCAGCTTTCAGAGTAGCCGGGATTACAGGTATGTGCTACCGTGCCCAGTTTAATCTGGATCTTATGATGGCCATCTCAGTCTCTTCTCTGTAGCAGGTTGACTTACTGGCCTTTGAGAGTCAGCTAAAGAGGCACTTCCTCTGGCTCTGCCTTTGAGGAGGTCAGTGAGTAAGAGAAACGGCATGCACGTGGAGCCAAAGTATCCTGGCCTGTCCACTGCATTCCAGATGTATGCTAACTGAATGATGGCTTTCAGAAGAGGAAAGTGACCCCCAAACTTTGAGGAGAAGGTGGAGTATCTCCCAGCCCTTGGGGAATGAGTAGAGTCTCAGCAGTTGAAGAGGAGTGGTTCCTGGTGGGACTTTTTCTCCCATAGCCAACAGCAGCCTGGTGGGGATATAAATTAGGGAGACTGGGTCCCTTTTATCCCCAAAGTGGCTGTGGGAAGTGGCTCTGGAAGATGCCTTGAGGCACCCCAGAAGCGGTCTTTCATCTCTCCAAAGACTCTGTGCTGTCCTATCTTGGATTTTAGTTGGGCCAGCCCTTTAGGTGCTTTCCCAAAGAATCTGGGAACTGGCTGGGTTTTTACCCTAGGTTGTCCTGTACAACACAACTGGCTTCTCCAGAAGGAGAGGCCTTCTCCTATGAGGCCAGGCTTGGCAGGGCTCTTATGTTCCTCGGCTGTTCTCTGCAAGGGACATCATGGAGCATGATGGCGAAGGGCGTAAGCCCATAGGTGGTACGTGAAGACATAGTTCTAACAACTAGGGTTTAATCCTCAGTATCAAAAAACAAAAATAACAACAAAAAATAAACATTTTTAAACAAAGAAACTTTTGTGGGGGTTTCTGGGATCCAACTCATGACCTTCAGCTTGGGAGGCAGGTACTGGAACCACTGAACTAAATCCTAAGTGCCCTGTAGTCTTCAGGTTTCAGTTGCATCCTCTAGAAGCGGCAGGTCCCTCACTTGTTTTATCTGCCTATGTCTCTAGCTGGCACACCCTGCCTGGTTTTTCTTCTGCCACAAACCAGGGATAAGATTTAGGACCTTGGATTGCAAGGGAGGTGCTGTGCCACTCACTCTGTAGCTCAGGTTGGCCTTGAACTCACAGTGGTCCTCCTGCTTCAGCCTCCTGAGTACAGGGACCACACGCATTCCCCCACTATGCCCAGCCGCCTGGAATTTAGATCAACCTAATTCCCCCAATTAAAAACATAAAAATTAGCTGGGTATGGAAGGCCTGTAATCTCAGCACTCAAGAAGACTGAGGAAGGAGAAGTCTATCCCAGCCTGGGTGGGCAATTTAGCAACTTAGTGACTATCTGAAAATAAAATTTAAAGGAGCTAGCGATTTAGCTCAGTGGTTCTGACACCTGCCTGGCAAGCTCGAGATCCCGAGTTCAATTCCGAATACCACATACCATGGTATGGGGGGCATGGTGGCTCATGCCTATAATCCCAGCACTCAGAAGGCTGAGCCAGGAGAGTAGCTGTGAATTCAAGGTTAGTCTAGGCTACAGAGCCAGCCTGAACTACAAAGTCGAGACCCTGTCTCAAAAAAACAAACAAAAAAATTTTTTTTTTAAAGGGCTATTGGGAGGAGTACAACTCCAGATAAACTTGATGGGTTCAATCCTAGTACTTTAAAAAAAAAAAGAGAGATCTTTGTTTAGGCCAAAACTGCTGGGAGATTATAGTGGCTAGTGAAGAACTGAGGTTTGGAGCCAGTAGTAGTGGCATATATTTGTAATCCTATCTACTTGGTAGCTGAGCAAGAGGATCAAATTCAAGGGTAGCCTGGACAATTTAGTGCTTTGTCTCAAAGAAATTTTTTTTTCTGGGCTGGGGATTTAGCTCAGTGGTTCTGGCGCCTGCCCTGCAAGTGCAAGGTCCTGAGTTGCATTCCCAGTAACCATATACAGCAGTGCTAGGCATGGTGGCTCACGCCTGTAATCCCAGCATTGGAAGGCAGAAGCAAGAGGATTGCTGTGAGTTCAAGGCTTATCTTTGTTACATAGTGGGCTCAAGGCCAGCCTGAACTACAAAAGCGAGACCCTGTCTCAAAAAAACCCTCTTTTTTCCTGTTTCAAAATTAAGAAAGAAAAAAATTTAGGCACAGTGGCGGATGTCTATAATCCCAGCACTTGGGAAGCTGAAGCAGGAAAATCACTGCAAATTCAAGGCCAACCTGATATCATAATGAGTTCAAGTTCCCCCTAAATTACATAGTGAGAGAATTTGTCTCAAATGTAAGATCTTTTTTGAGAGAGGTCTCACTGTGTAGTTCAGGCTGGCAGTCCTTCTGCCTCAGCCTCCTGAGTGCTGGGATTATAGGCATGTACCACTATGCCCAGTGTTTTTTTAAGTATTAAAAAAGAGCTCAAGTTCAGTGGTACCATAAAAGGTGGGTAACAAAGCTCAGACTCTAGAGTTTATTTCTGGGCTTGCTGTGTATTAACTAAGCAAGTTATTTAACTTCTCTGTGCCTTCGTTACTTCATCTGCATGAGGTTAAATGAATTAGTTTTTATCACATGCTTAGCAAAGTTATTGGCATATAGAGTGCTACCTCAATACTAATTATTAATGTGTTATGGGAGGTATGTTGAGTACCAAACACATAAGTACTAAACAAATTATTTGGGCTATAAAGAATTGGAAGTCACAGTGCAATCAGTGTGGACACATTCTGGATTGCACTGAGTCCCAGACAAGTACTAGGGCAAAATTTTACATCAGAATGCATTGAATCCCAAATCTGACAAGTTTCAAAGGAGTAATACCAGTTATAACTGTACTAGGATATTTGTCGATAAGCAAGAGATGTTTCAAGTGAAAAGACTAGATGGTCCGGAAGGAATGATAGGAGATGGGTTGCAAGATGGGTTGGGGCCGTATGCTGGGTGGGCCTGCCTGGGTGTGATCTCACCCCTGGGAAAAGAGCCCATGCTTATTGCTTAGTGTTTTCTTGCATTTGGAAAGTGCCAAGTGCCTTGTGGGATGGGTGAAAGAGTTATGGAGACATCCATGTACAAGTGTCTTTTTTTAGCTCAGTGACTTAGTTTGGTGGTTCCAGTACCTGCCTCTCAAGCTGAAGGTCATGGGTTGGGATCCTAGATACCCCCACAAAAGTTTCTTTGTTTAAAAATATTTACTTTTTTGTTGTTATTTTTGTTTTTGATACTGAGGATTGAACCCTGGTCTTTAGAACTATGTCTTCAGCTCCCTCCCCCACTTTTCTTGGCAGTCCTGGGTTTGAGCCCAGAGCCTTTGCACTGAACTGCATCCCTGGTCCTTTTTTCTTACGGTGATACCTCAGTTGTCGAATTCAAGTCATTACAAATTTGTGTCTGAACACTAGAAAGTTTGAGAATTAAACATATTTTTTTCCATAGGAAATAATGGAAAACCAAATACTTGGTTCTGAGGTTCCAAAATTACACTTTTATAAGTTCATTTTGCCACAACTTTAACAAATTCCACAATAATCTTTAACTCTAGCGTGTTTCTCACAGTTTTCCTCTTAGCTTTACTGTTGTTATCACTAACTTTCTTTGAAGCCATTCTTAGAATATTTTACACAAATAAAGAACACCCCAAAGAAGCACAGTGATGATTTTTTTTTTTTTTGAGACAGTCTCACTTTGTAGTTCAGGCTGGCCCTGAGCTCACTGTGTAGCCAGGAGAGCCTTGAACTTAGCAATCCTCCTGCCTGTTTCTCCTGAGTGTTGCTATTACAGTCGTGAGCCATCACGCCTGGCATTGTGGTATGTGGTACTGATTTCTGGTGTGAGTCAACATGCTTGACATTGTATGTGGTTACCAGGGATCAAACTCAGCACCTTGCCCTGGCAAGGCAGGTGTCAGAACCACCAAGCTAAATCTTCTGTCCTCTCTGTACTTCTTGTTATGAAAACTCAGCACATGGAAACCCAAGCTTATAGCAGGAGCCACCATGTGTGTGGTGTGTGTTTGATTTGTGAATATGTGTTTGGGACAAGTCTCACTGTCTGTAGTCCAGACCGTCTTTGACTTTAGTCTATAATCCTGGCTAGCCTTAAACTTAACAGTCCTCAGTCTCCTGAGTACCTGGATTACAAATATGTGTCCTGGGCCGGGGATTTGGCTCATTGGTCCCGGCGCCTGTCTTGCAAGCGCAAGGACCCGGGTTCCATCTCCAGTAGCCACGTAAGATACTGGGTGTGGAGACTCATGCCCAGTAGCAACCAATACCACATTCCACAGAGCCGGATGTGGTGGCTCACACCTGCAATCCCAGCACTTGGGAGGCAGAGGAAGGAGGATTGCTGTGGTCTGAGTTGGAGGCTGAGCTCAGGGCCAGCCTGAACTACAAAGCGAGACCCTGTCTAAAAAATACCCAAAAAACGAAAAACAAATATGTGTCCCATTGTTTTTGTTGTTCTAGCAGTACTGAGGATCAAAACTAGATTTGCGGGTATGAGGCAAACATTCTACCACTAGCTATGCTTCCAGCCTCCATGTAATTTACACAGGTAGTTCCTATTTTGCAAGCTTATTCTATTGTCATATTTTTGTCTCTGTCTGTTATAGACATATTTGAAGAGGCTGGTATGCTGGCCTTTAAGGAACTCTTTCTAGCAGAGGATGCCGGACTCTGGAGTGTCTAACTGAGGTCAGGAATGCCAGGCATACCCATTCTGGGAGTGAGCCTGTGGAAAGCTGCCTGTGTTTGTGTAGAGCTGGCTCAAGGTCTTACCTAGCTGGGGCCTTGGCATTGCTTGTTTTGGAATCTGTAGACAGTGCCTCTCTTTAAGCCAATGCTGAGAGCAGTCTTTAGTCAGGACTTCTTTGACTTACCAAGAGGTTACCCACCTGCTTAGAAGCAATGTGCTGTGGTAGAGTAACAGGGACCTGAATTTAAATGTTAGTGTATTTCTGCCTTCATATCATTTGTGTTGTTACTTTGAGCTTCAGTGTCATGATTTCTGCAGAAGATAATGAGACAATGCCAGCATTATGGTAATAGTTCTATGCATTAGTTGCCATTAATAACTAAGTGTAAGATAGGTAACATATCACTCCTGTGGAAGAGATGATGTGTTGACATGAGCCCTACTCTTTTTGCTGAATATTAATTGAAATGAAAGTCACAGTCAAGGAGTCTAAAGCCTTATGATCAGATTTGTAGTGTATATCAGTCATATTAAAGGCATTGCTAGTGGTTGTGTTGTACAAGCCTGAAAAGTTTGCATTTCTACTATAGTTAGTCATTTTAATAGTCACACAAGGAGAGAGTTGCTATTTTAGATTATTTATGTCCTCTCAGGTGTGTAGCTGTATTTCATAGTGATGGTTTTTTTTTTTTTTTTTTTTTTAGTCAGGGTCTCGCTTTGATAGTTCAGGCCTGCCCTGAACTTACTCTGTAGCCCAATCAAGCCTCAGACTCACCCGAGTGCTGCTGCTGAGTGCTGGGATTACAGGCGTGAACCATCACACCTTGCATTGTGTGGTATGAGGTACCATGGATCGAACTCAAGACCTTGCGCTTGCCGGGTAGAACCACTGAGCCAAATCCCCAGTTCAATAACATTTTTTTTTTCATATTTGGAATTGAACCCAGGGTCTGATGCTTGCTAGTCAAGCACTTTTCTGCTGAGCTACATTCCCTAGCCCGCCCACCATTCCTTCCTTCCTTACTCTCTCTCTCTTTCTTTCATTCTCTCTCTCTTTCTTTTTCTTTCTTTTCTTTTTGAAACAGAGTCTCACTTTGTAGTTCAGGCTGGCCCTGAGCTCAGCCTCAAACTCACATCACAGCAATCCTCCTGCCTCTGCCTCCCGAGTGCTGGGATTACAGGCGTGAGCCACCACGCCCGGCACTGTGGTATGTGGTACTGGTTGCTGCTGAGCGTGAGTCTCCACACCCAGTATTGTATGTGGTTACCGGGGAATTGAACCCCAGTCCTTGCGCTTGCAAGACAGGCACAGGAACCACTGAGCTAAATCACTGGCCCAACCCCTTCTTTTGGTTTTTGAGACAGGATCTCACTATGTAGTTCAGGCTTCCCCTGAACTGACTGTGTAGCATAGGCTGCCCTCAGGAATCCTTCTGCCTCAGCTTCCTTAGTGTTGGGATTAGAGGCATGTACTACCATGACTGGTACTTGTACTTAGATTTAAGACATGTTTATATAACTTTTTGCAGACATAGGCTCCATCTGTTAGATTTTCTTTTGGCTAGACAGGAGGAGCCAAGAAACATTCTTTGTATAACACATACAGACTAGCTGTGTAAGACTGGGAAAAATGTTCATGTTTTGTCATTGTAAATATTGGGAAATGCTGTTCAGGAACAAACGTGGTACTCCTAGGATCCCACATAGGAAACAAACTCTAGTTCTCCCCGTTCGTGATCGAGGTGTTAATCATTCCAACTCATTGGTTTGGATGACTGAGTTGATCGTGAAAGGGCAGTCTTGGCTCTGGTTCTGAGCCTGCTTCTTCTTCTTTTTATTTTTTAAAGTTTTTTTTGAGACAAAGTCTCACTTTGTAATTCAGGCTAGATCTGAACTCAGCCATGAACTCAACAATCCTCCTGCCTCTGCCTCCAGAGTCCTAGGATTACAGGCGTGAGCCACCATGCCCGGTACTGTGATATGTAGTACTGGGGAATCAAACTCAGGACCTTGCACTTGCCAGGCAGAACTACTGAGCTAAATCCCCAGCCCTTTGAGCCTGCTTCTTGAGAGTTCTGTTACTTGGGCTTTTCTGAGCCTTGGCTTTATTTCTGTAAGTGGGAGCAGAATGCCTGAGTTTCCTTCTCAGAAATGTAGTGGGGCTCTGATCATATCTCATGTGCTGTGAATCATAAAAAGTGTAGCATGTCTTCATAATCTTGCACATACACCATGACTGCCCCTACTCTGGTATGTTTCTGGCCTTAGTTGGAATTTTTTTGGAGGGCACTAGATAATGAATCAGAAGCACTCAATCACTGAAGTACACCCTCTGCCCATTTTATTTATTGTAGAAAGGGTCTCATTAGTTACCCAGATTAGTGTTGAATTTGTAATCCTGTTGCTTTAGCCTCCCTAGAAGCTATAATTACAGGCACACACCATTGCGCCCACTTTTGTTAGAAATTTGAAGCAGATACTCTACGCCAGTACGGCAAACCTTTTAGAGCTTTGAATGACACAGCCCACTGAGGCACACATGCCTCATAGGTTTGGTGCTACTGATCAAGGCTGAGGCCCCTGACCAGAGTGAGGTGTGGATGTGCATTGGCTTTTAGCAAGACCCTGCCTTGAATTTCAGGGGTTTTTTTGATGGCTTTGTGCTGACAACCACAAACATCTTTCAGCTTCTAATGTAATACTATGTGAGTTCTGGTCATAGGGTGTAAATACCATATCCTATCTGTGTCATGATACATAGTATACTGAGTGTATGTGAATGCCTTGAAACAATCTTAGATTTTAAGACGTAAATAAAATTATAGAAAAGAATGAAACAAACCTTGCGTGTTTACTAGGTGTTAGTATTAAGTTTAGGTAAAATTTCCTGTAAGTCTTTGTAGAGCTCTATGAAGCATCAATTGCATTTTTCAGTTAGTACAGTACACCAGATCTGATGTGGAGGGCAGGGTGGAGTTTGGTGCCCAGGCTCCCAACTCTAGTTTTGCAGCTGTTGAAACAACTATTTGCCAAGTCAAAATATGACTGTATATAAGACCCAGAATTAATATTGAGGAAAAAGTGGTTGGGAACTAGAATACTCATTTTATTGCCTATGGGAATCTTTAACCAAAAAGTAGGATAAGCCACATTAAACATGCTCTTTGTTTCTTTTTCCTTTTATTTATTTTTTTCTTTCAGCGTTAGGGATCTACCCAGGGTCTTGTGTGTGCTAAGCATGCTCTTTCCACTGAGCTACACTCCTCCACTTGCATCCTAGCATTCACTTTTTATTTTTATTTAATTTCAATTTTATTTTTATTTATGTATTTAGTTTTTGGTTTTTGGAGACAGGGTCTCGCTTTGTGGTTCAGGCTGGCCCTGAGCTCAGCCTCCAACTCACATCACAATCCTCCTGCCTCTGCCTCCCGAGTGCTGGGATTACAGGCGTGAGCCACCACGCCCGGCACTGTGGTATGTGGTACTGATTGCTGCTGGGTGTGGGTCTCCACACCCAGTATTGTTATGTGGTTACCAGGGAATCGAACCCGGGTCCTTGCGCTTGCGAGACAGGCGCCGGAACCACTGAGCTAACTCCCCGGCCCTATGTATTTAGTTTTTGAAAAAGGTTCTGCTTTGTAGTTCAGGCTGGCCTTAAACTGACTGTAGTTCAGTTTGGGTTCAAACTTAGCAAACCTCCTGCCCCAGCCTGCTGAATTCTGGGTTATAGTTGTGTGCCACCACATGTGGTAAGGCTTCACTACCAACTGTAGATCTCTATGACCTCATACATGTTGCAGTCAGGGGACTTTTTTTGTGCCTACCTCAGTAGGAAGGTTTCTGTCTTTTAGGAGCTAATAGATTCTAGCAGTGGAAATGACACTAGCACCTTACTGTGCTGGAATTACAGTTACACATGTGTGGTCATTCCTAAGTAAGAATGCACACTGAAGCAGTCTCCTGGGACTCAGACATGCACCCTGATTGAGTGTCCTGGATCTGATGGTCATAGTTCTCTAATGTTAGTAAACACTAGCCAAACTTATTTCCTAATACTGCGAGTGATTTCTTTCCTCCATCTCCCTGCATACATGTTTCCCACACTTGGACATCTGCTCTTTTCTCACTGGTAGCTAGTTCTCCCCATTTTCAGGTTTTTTTTTTTTTTTTTTTTTTGAGATAAATCTTGCTATGTAGTTCAGGCTGGCCTTGTATTCATTATGCAGCCCAGGTTGGCCTCAGATTTTCAGCAGTCTCCCCGTCCTGCCTTCTGAATGCCTGGACTGTAGACATCAAGCCCTCTTTTCTTGAAGGCTCACCAGAACCTTCCACATAGCTGTAACCCTGTGGAATCTGCTGGTTTCTCCTGCTCTGTCCGGAAGGTCCCTAGATTAGCATTTCTCTACTTTTGACCCACTTCAACACTCAACAAGGGAAATTAACTTTATTTTTTGCAAGGTTCCTTCAGGGACACAATGTGCCTTTCTCTATTTAACAAATATAAAAGAATGTAGAATATTGGATATAGTTTGCCTGATACAGACCATCTTGCATTAAGACTGACTGTTCCTGGCTGTGGTTTAATATTTGAGGGGCCCTTGATTTGTCCTTCTAGTTACTCTTTATAGCCTGTTCACCTTGACCCTGTGGCATTGGCTTTGGAGGGTGCGATTTTGCTTGGCACAGATGGTGTCTTCCTGACAATTTTGGCCACTGTCTATCAGTGTCCACCCATCTGAGTGTCTGAGGAATGAGGTGACAACTTGCTGCCCCCATAGACGTTGCCAGCTGGGACTACATAGTGAGATCTAGTCTCAAAGGAACTGTAGTCTGGCACTGAGCCAGAACCATCCTGGGATTACAGTTATTGGTTGGCTCTGATTCATTTTTCTTCACTCATGTGGAAAACCCCCCTTCCTTTTTGTGGTATTGAGAATTGAAACTAAGGCCTTGGACATATCAGGCAAGGATTCCAGCACTGAGCTACAGTTGTACTCTTTATTTTTAAACTTTATTTTTGTGGTACTGGGGTCTCACACATGCTAGGCTATCACTCTATTACTGAGCTACATTCCCAGCCCATTTTTATTCAGTTTAGTTAGTTTTAAAATTTTGAAACAGACTCTTGCTAAATTGCTCAGGCTGGCCTCAAACTCACAAGGTATTAATATTCTGCATGCTGTTCACATGGGCTGCATCAGGTGGTCTCCCCCTACCCCAATACTGGGGCTCGAACTCAGGTCCTTGCATTTGCCAGGCAGGTAAGGTGCTGCTGAATTACATCCCTGGACTGCTACTACCTCTTTATTTTCATTTTTATTTCATTGCACTGCTTGGTCTTAGTTGGGACTTTGGGTGGTGGAGTTCCTACATGTTTTGAGGAGGGGAATAATCATCTAGTGCTTGGGACCCCCTGCATTCCCAGGACTTAATTTTTTATTTTGAGATAGATTCTCACTAAGTTGCCCAGGCTGCACTCAAATTTGTAATCCTGCTTCCCCAGCTTCCCAGAATGACAGGATTATAAAGGAATATTTTACCATGCTTGGCTGCAAAAAAAAAAAGAAAGAAAGAAAGAAAAGACTTTGTGGACTACTTGCCAGAATGCAGGTACATAGTCTGAGTTAGGTGGGGAGTGCTGGCTGTGCGTGCCAGCCTCCTGTTCTCACAGCTACTCTGGAGGGTCTCAGAGCCCTGCTGAGAGAGTTAGGGATCTTTTTCTACCCATCACACTTTCCTCCATGGTCAGCATGTGGGCGTGGAGTTTTCCAGGCTATTTTGAGGAACATGCTTTCCTTACATTTTCCCCCCAGTTCTGAGCACTGGGGATTGAGAATACAACTCTACCACTCTACTACTTTCACCCATTAAAAAAACAAAACTTATTTTAAAATTCTCAGATAAAATCTTGCTAAATTGCCCAGGTTCTCAGGCTTGTGATTCTCCTGCGTCAGCCTCCCGAATAGCTAGGGTTATAGGCATATGCCCCTGCATCTGGTTTCTCTTCTGAACTGGACAAGGCAGGGGATTAGCTCAGTAATGGAGTGTTTTCCTAGAATGAGTGAGGCACTGGGTTCAGTCCCCACCATCACCAAAAAAGAAAAAACAAAAATGGACGTCAAACTGGGTATCTCTCTTTGGTTTTTCCACGTTCCCTTGATCTTCTGAAATCCTTTTCTGAAGGATTTGATAGGGACTTCATTTTGAGAAGTGTCTCTCTCTTTTTACACCACTTGTACTGACTGGGAACCCTGCAGTCTTTCACCAGGAGAAGAGATAAAGTAGCTGGCCAGTTCTGCTTTCCTTAAAGCTCATCTCTTTTTTTTTTTTTTTTTGAGACAGGGTCTCGCTTTGTGGTTTAGGCTGGCCTTTAAAGCTCATCCCTTAGTTGTCTGCTCTTCCCTTGCCCCCGCAGTACCTGTACAGAGATTGAATTTTGGCCCTTGTGCTTGCAAAGGTAGGCACGGTACCACTTGAGCTAAATCCCTGGCCCTGCTCATGTCTTGGTGTGTGAGCATTGTGCTATCATCTCTAGACAGCAGCTGATCCCATGCTTTTTCTGGCTCTAAACAGAACTGAAAGAAGCTTTTTTTTTTGGTCAGCTCCTTTTTTCCATCACTGGTAACAGCCTCCTGAATTCTGCCTCTGAATGTTCACATGGGTTGCTTAAAAATTCTCCAGTTCTTCATTATCCCGGCTGTTTTCTTTTTCTTAGTGTTTTTTTTTGTTTGGTTGTTTTTTTTTTTTTTTGCGAGAGAGTCTTGCTTTGTAGTTCAGGCTGATCCTGAACTCACCCTCTAACTTGGCAATCCTCCTGCCTCTGCCTCCCGAGTGCTGGGATTACAGACATGAGCCACCATGCCGGGCATTGTGGTGTGTGATTACCTAAGATGAAACTCAGGACCTTGTGCTTGCCAGGCAGACTTGGGAACCACTGAGCTAAATCCCTGGCCCACATCTTGCCTGTTTGAGTCTTAGTTGGAATCTAGTTTTTCTCCAAACAGGTAGAATTTATCTTGTCTACCTGATAAATTTATTTATTTATCCCTGGCCCTGCTTCCGAGAGTGGAAGCAGGATTGGCATTTTGGGCTGAATCATTTTTCCTGAAGGGCCATGTTTTGCAATGCAGAACTTTTGGCACCCTGGTCATTGGTGCTCTGCAGGCTGTTAGGACATCTGGGTGGGATGATGTCCTAATGCTTAGCATCCTGTCATGGGTAGGGCTTAGGATGTTTAAGTGCAGGGTCCTGGTCTGGATGCCAGTGACACTCCATTGAGAAAACCTCTATCTGCAGTGGGTGCTCACGATTTCCTGAAGATAACAGGGCATGTTGTGTGTCTCAGTTTCTTTCTTCTTCTTTATAATCAGTTTTTTCTTACTGAGTAGAATTATGCAAAGGAGGTGACCTTTTTCTACTTGAAACAGCTTAATTTGAGAGTAATGTAAATTAATAATTTATCTGATAACCCTGCTTTGGATTTCCTGTTTCCCAGCTAGCCTTCATTAGGGTTGCCCTTTCTTCTCTGGCCTGTGTGTGTGGCTTTCTTCTACAGTAGTGTGAGTTTCATCTTTGTTCATGCATCTATTTGATATCAAAGCACTGAGTTAGTTGCCTTCCTTGTACTCCTGCCCACAAGTTCCTCCTTTTTCTTGAGCAAGATACAGTTTTTCACTGCTCTGTTTCAGTTAAGTCCATCTTGCCATCGTTTTGAAATTCTTGTGAAATTTACCCTCTTGTATTTATCAGCCATAATTTGTGTTGTTAGTGTGCAGAGTTCTGAAGCCATAAATATATTTGTAGATAATTTTAAAAAATTTTTTTAAATATTGGATATCTTCTCGTTTGTTGTTTCTCAGAGTGTTCTGCGACTGTATTTTTTTTTTTTTTTCCCTCTGTATTTGGTTTAACTCAGTTTGATAGCTTGGTAGAACTCAGGCCTTGAGGTACTTGGTATCTTTTGTTCTTAGTGAAGAATCTTCGTTGTTCTTGTTATTGTTTGGGTTCTTTCTCTCTCTCTCCCTCTCTCTCTCTCTCTCTCTCTCCCTCTCTCTCTCTCTCTGGTGGCAAGGTTTCATTATCTAGTTCAGTCTGGCCTTGAACTCACAGCAATACTCATGCCTCAGTTTCCCAAGTGCTAGCATTACAGATATGTGTCATCACACCTGGCTCTTCTTAGCCAAGAAGCTTACTTGAGCCAAGGGCCAGAAGCCAAAATACACCTTTGGTCCTCTGTTTGCAGAGAATCCTTCCCTAGCTCAGCCCCCACCCCCCACTCCATTGCTAGCTTCCTAGCTATTTACTAACTCAGTCATGCAGCAAATGTTTGAGCCTCCCTGTAAGCTAAGCCCAGGCAGTGCTGGGGCATCTTGATTGCTGTCCTCATGGAGCTGACATTTCTGGTTTGGGATATGTGTTAAGGTACGAGACCTTTTCTATTTCCTGAAGTTACACATATTTTATAACTTTGGGGGAACATTTGCAATTTGTCTTGAGTATTAGTAGACTAACGAGATGGCAGGCAGCAAGTTGAAATGTTGCTGTAAGCATCATGATTTCTCTGCAGAGGAACCAGACCACCTTATGCTCTGCTGCTGGGAGTGGTAAGTCCTGCTGCTAGTACCAGCCCTTTGTTAAAAATGGATCAGGCCTTCATTTGGCAATGCTTTTCTTAGGCAGCTGCTGCCACACTTGCTTGACCAGAGTTTCTCAGGCTGGGCTCAGGTCCAGAAGATTGTAGTAGGCAGCTGGGATTGACTGGCAGTGAGAGGCACACTGTGGGAAGATAGCCTGGCTGTTGATTGACATGAATCATGCAACACACACACACACACACACATACACACACAGACCCTCCTTCCCTCAACTCAGAACTTGTAACAATGGCTTGTTTCCCTTGCCTCAGGAATTACTTATTTTATACAGTATTGCCCCATGTACGGTATAAGTTGCGGTGGTGTGATGGGAACGTGGAGTGCAGAAGATTTTGGGGGTTTGATGTAGAGGTTATAGAGCAGCTTCCATGCCATTGAGAGCAACGTTTCCATATACAGAGGGTCCTCCTCCTTCTAGAGCAGTGGTGGTGAACCTTTTAGAGACCAAGGACCCAACTGCAACCCAGAACTCATTCATTGCAAATTGTTAACACCTGCTAAACCCGAAAACTGACAGATTTTAGTTAGTGGGCTAAAAAAACTGTTACCTGATGCTCAGCTGCTGGGGGGGCTTGGCCTGCATGCCGAGAGAGGGCTTTGTGTCTACTGTAGCACATCTGCTGTAGTTTTCCCACCAGTGCTGCAGAGAGTGTGTGGGGTGGGCTGGAGAGGAAGCAGCCTGGCAGAGGCAGGCCTCAGTGGGATAGTGCTTGAATTGCAAAAGAGAAGACAACTGAAATGTGGAGGAAGCTGTCGTGCAATTAGTTGGGAGGCCAAAGTGGAGTTGAGAGTGGCATTCCAGATCTCTGCACATGGAGCAATGTTGCCAGTTTGATGTGTAGGCAAGAGGGCACTTTCTGATATGACACTGGCCAGACATTCACATGGTGTGTAGGGGAGGTAGTGGGAAATGCCAGTCTGATTCTTGGAGGTAAATACATCTCAAGCAGGATCTCACGGCAATTGTGGTGGTTGTGCTTTCTGGGTGAAATGGCATTTGCTTCATTAACTATTTTCATATACAATAATGACTTCTCACTTGTAAGGATTCTTGTTGCTTAGAATGTTGTTTCCTCTTTGTTGTCTGCAGTTCTCTTGTAACCTCTGTTTGGCAGCTGAGGAAACAGGGCTCACTGAGGGTTTCCTGTCTCTTCCCAGTACCAAACTGGTTGTTTTGTCTGCTTGTGCTTGTGCTGATGCTAGAGTGGAGCCCTTAAGTCACAGCTCACAGCACTGGTAGGAAAGTTGGTGGGTGTGCATTTGCCTTTGGTAGGCTTCTGGCCAGTTTTATTCATCCTTATATTTTCAGTGTTCAGTGCACAGTCAGCACTTAATAAATCTCTATTGCAAGAAGTCAGATCTGTAGTACCTCTGTCTAGTCCTGCCATGTCTGTTCTGTAGGGTGTTGAGGTAAACAGGCATGATGACCAACTACAAAAAGGAGGTGATACATCTGTGGAAGCATGATCCCTCCCATCATGTGCAGTGGGAGACTGAGGTGGGGGCTTGTGTTGGTCTGGGGCATTTAGAGGCAATGACCTCACGGAGAGAATTTCCCTGGTTCCATACCTCTTTAGCCAAACCAGGCATGATCTAGTCTTTACTCATATTGTTTCATTGGTGATGTTGTGACCTGGTTTAATTTGAGGGAGTCAGAGGGATCTTAATATGTGGTTCTTTGCCCAATTTGACACCCCTTTATGCTTTGTTAATCAACAGGAGCTTGAAGAGATCCGCAAATGTGGAATGAAAAACTTCCGTAACATCCAGGTTGATGAAGCTAATTTATTGACTTGGCAAGGGCTTATTGTTCCTGTGAGTATTGAACACTTCCACTTCTTATCAGATTATTCTTTCAGGTGGTGTGTGCAGCTGGGCTTATCTTTGAGGTCCTAAGTAGGTTTGTGGTTGGAGCAGCCCACAGATGCACAGAAGTGGGCTGTGGCTCCAGGGTGACAGGTAGGGTAGGGCATGGCCTTGCAGAAGTCTGGCTTTGCATTGGTTTTGTAAAATTCTGGGGTCCCAAACTTTTCTGATCTGTGGTATCTACACAAGAAAGAGAAGTACATATCTGTCCTCCTGTTCTCTCCAGTATTTCCTGGCTTCTGGGTACTTGGCCCTTTTAATCAGGACAAGACCTCCTCTGGCATCTCTTGGGAGAAGGCTGGCATCTTGTCTAGATCTTCTTTTGCTTTCCCCCGTGGTTTTGCATGTGTGTCTCTCACCCCTGGGACACCTGTGTTATGGACTTTATTCCTTGTGCCCTCTAATGTGTGCTTCACATTTATCTTAAGGCCTTATTCCTAATTGGCTGCATATCTCCGAAGTCCAGCTCCCCCATCTCAGGGACTTCTGGCTTCAGACCAGCCTCGGGATCCTCCTAATAGTGGCTTGCTTTGGCCTTAGTACTCGAGTTAGGGAATCTCCTTTTCTCCGTCCCTTGGTATCCTTATCCTCCTCGCGACTGGACCTGTATTCTCCTGTGAGTCCTTATTTTTTCTGCCTTTCGGAAGGAAAATCACACCATGTACACTGCCTCCTCTCAGTTGTTACATGCTTGTATTCGGAACCTTTGACACTGACCCATTCCCCTCTATCCACTATGCCACTTACTTCTGACCTGCCACTGCTTTTTCCTCATTCTTAAGCTTGTATGTTGATAATCTTTTCCTTTGCCTCAGAGAACCTTACTTCTTTCCTGCTTTGTAGCTTGTCATGCTAATTAAGAAAAGGTTCTCACACTTTTATCTCCATCTTTGCCTTCTCTGAGCTGCACTGTTTGTCCACCAGATGTTGGATAACCTTCCAGCCCCTATTCCATTTTATATTGTTGACATTCTGTGTGATGATTCTTCTTTGCAGTTTTTCCTCAGCCACTCATCTTCTTACTCCTTTTTCTTTGCCATTTTGCCCATCTCAGCCTCAGGTCTTTTCCCTGTGCCTGATACTGTCTTGACATTGTCATGTATAATTATTTCTTATGGGCCGATTGGCTTCTCACCAAAACAACACAAAACATGCTTACTATAGATGCTTTCTTCTTGATGCTTCTCAGAAGATGATGTTTTTGTTTTTTTAAAGACCTTAAAACCTTAACAGCAAATACTGAATTTGAAGTTTATTTTTGTAGTCATTTGGATATCAAAGGAAAAACAGACTCAAATTGTTTGAATCTAGGAGCTTCTAGTCTTTTTTTTTTTTTTTAAGGCTTAAAAGTAACAGGGCTTGGAGTACAGGGTAAGTGGCCAAGAAGCTACTAAATAGGAAGAGCTGGCTTGTGACTACAGCCCTTAACTATCGTTACGGCCTGTTAGGTGCTGAAGAGCACATCTTGGATCATACCTGTCCCTTTTTTTGTTTTGTTTTATTTTTGAGACAGGGTCTCAGAAGTTCAATTTGAGGCAGCCTTGAACTCAATATGTAGCTCAGGCTGTCCTAAATTCAGAGCAGTCCCAGAGTACTGGGATTATAGATGTATGCCACCATACCTGGCAACCTAGCCCTTTTGGGATCTGGTGGGTTTTTTTGTTTTCTTGGTTGTTGTTTGTTGTGGGGTTTTTTGAAATAATGTCTCACTGTGTAGTTTAGGATAGCCTTGAACTCTCTGTGTGACCTGTACTGGCCTCAGGTTCTCAGTCCTCCTGCCTTGGCCTCCCATGTGTTGGGATTATAGGTCATGTGCCACCATCTCCGTCTTACCTTTCTCTTTTCTAATTCAGATTTGTATAAGAAATTTATTTAAGCCGGGCTTGGTGGCTCATGCTTGTAATCCCCAGCACTGGGGGTGGGGGGTTAGGAGGGGTGGGGGCAGAGGCAGGAGGATTACTGAGTTTGAGGCTAGCCTGGGTGGGTTACATAGTGAGCTCAGGGCCAGTCTGAACTATAGAGCAAGATCCTATCTCAAAAAAAAAATTTTTTTTAAAATAAATGATACTTGAGGAGGCTGAGCCCAGGGGATAATAAGCCTGTGGCTAGGATGCTCACTTCATACCCAGACTATCCTCTTCTCAGTCCCCTCTTGCTTCCGTACTGAAGTCACTGCCTGGGCACAGTGGGTTGGTGTGATGTTTCAAGGAAGCATTTCTCCCTTCTCTTGAAGAGTTGTGTTGTTGGTAGCTGGCATCTTCTGGTTGTATACTCGTGTCCATACCTGGGCTTCAAGCCTTTTGTGTTGTGGGGCTGAACCATCATGAAACCTTTCTGCCCACGCTCATCTGAGCTCCACTCAGCTGGGGTAAAACAGCTATTTTATAAAGCATGGCAGGCTAGCCCTGCCCATTGCTTTATAGCAGTCTATACCAGGTCCTTAGGGAATAGCTGAGTAAATGGTTTGTCTGTAGTAAGGAGAGAGGGAAGACAGGGTGGGAACTGCTTCCTGGAGACATGCATTATTACCCTGGGAGTTTAGGGTGGAACTCAGGACCTTAGTCTGGCATCACTGGGCTATATCCCTCACCATTTACTTGGTTTATTTAAAATAGGGTTTCATTGTGTACTTGAGGCTGACCTTAACTATATAGCTCAGACTAGCCTTGAATTCCAAGTGATTCTCCAATCTCAGCTTCCCACGGTTGGGATTATGGGTGTGTACCCCATGGCAAGGCTGAACATTTTTAAAGGAGGTTCTGTGGGGCTGACTGACTCCCTGAAGTATAAACCCTTAGCTCTGTGTGCAAGTGGCCTGGGGATCTTGGGCAAGTTAAGCAATTGCCCCTGGTAGCCTCTCTTAACTTTTGTAATGGGAGTGTGTTTACCCCTGGATGTTGGAAAGACTAAATAAGTGAGCTGGGCATGGTGGCTCACTCCTATAATCACAGCAATGGGGAGGCAGAGGCAGGAGGATTGTAGCGAGTTTGAGGCTAGCCTGGGATACATAATAAGTTCAGAGTCAGCCTGAACAATATAGCGAGTCCCTGTCTCAAAAAAACTAAAAAAAAAAAAAAGGTTAAATACGTGTATGTATGTGTAGTGTTTTTGTTGTTAATGGCAAGTATTAAGGCTTTTGTGGACTCACTTTCAGATTATCCATCAATATCAGAGATCCTGTGAAACAAATATACTGTAATCAGTACTCTGGGAGGCTGAGGCAGGATGATTGCTAGATTAAGCCCAGCCTGATTGATACAGCAGCTTAGTTAGATCTTATTTACCCCCCAAAAGAATAAAAGTAAAATCATTGTTGCCAATATAATTTACATGTTTAGTTTTATTATTGGTTTACTTTTTTTACTTACTGTTTTTATTTCTGCAGTCTTATCAGATTTTTAGTATGTTTCTTTGTTTTTTGTTTTTTTAGAAACAGGGTCTCGCTTTTGTAGTTCAGGCTGGCCCTGAGCTCAGCCTCCAACTCACATCAGCAATCTTCCTGCTTCTGCCTCCCGAGTGCTGGGATTACAGGCATGAGCTACCAGGCCCAGCATTGTGGTGTATGGTTCTGATTGCTAGTGGGCGTGAGTCACCACACCCTACACTGTTGTATGTAGTTACTGGAATGGGCCCTTGGGTTTACAAGACAGGCACTGGAACCACTGAGCTAAATCCCTGGCCCTTCTTTGTTGAATTTGTAAGAATTATGTATATTAATTGTTTGTGTCTAGAGAAAATGTTTTTTGGCCTACTGGTTTTTATTTTTTTTTTAATTTTTTTTTTTTTTTTTTTTTTTTAGGTTTTTTTGAGACAGGGTCTCGCTTTGTAGTTCAGGCTGGCCCTGAGCTCAGCCTCAAACTCATCACAGCAATCCTCCTGCCTCTGCCTCCCGAGTGCTGGGATTACAGGCGTGAGCCACCACGCCCGGCACTGTGGTATGTGGTATGTGGTACTGGTTGCTGCTGGGCGTGAGTCTCCACACCCAGTAT
>PVIR01029055.1:0-21421 GCA_004026965.1 Petromus typicus | reverse complement strand
TTTGCCAGTACCACGCAGTTTTTATCACAGTGGCTTTATAGTATAGTTTCAGGTTCGGAGTTGTGATACCCCCCACCATGTCCCTGTTGCTTAGAATTGCTTTGGCTATTCTAGGTCTTTTATGGTTCCAGATGAAAGTTTGAATTTTTTTCTCTAGATCTGTGAAATATGCTGTTGGGATTTGAATCAGCATTGCGTTTAATGTGTAGAGTAGTTTTGGGAGTATAGCCATTTTGACAATATTGCGAAGCACATGGAATTTCAGGGCAATGGAAAGTTCTCTGACCTTGAGTACACGTCATTACACATCTGTCCAAACACAGAAGTTAGGATACCAAGAATGCAACGCTGATGTAAATATGGACTCTGGTGATTACTATTTGTCAATCTAAGTTCATCAGTCATATCCACTGTACCATCAAGTACACAACAAGGAGGGAAGGCTGTGTATGAGGGGAAGCAAGGGTATGGGGAATTTCTGGATATCCTCTCAACTGTGCCATAAACTTAACACTGCTCTAAGAAATGAATCTTAAAAAAAAAAAAAAAAAAAACTCTTTAAATGACAGATTCCTGTTACTGTGTATTGTGTGTTACTGTTTGACTACATCAAATAAATCAGTGTTTGAATAAAATTATTTATAAATTAAAAAAAATTAAACCCACATCCTTCACCATGCACTAAAGTGAAATTGAAGTGGATTAAATAACTAAATATTAAAATAGAAGCACTAAATTTGATGCAAGATAGGTTAGCTAGACATCTGGAAGACACTGGCATAGAGAAAGACTTTATGTTGTTTGTTTTCTTACTAATTGCCATTCTTTCTGGAATAAGGGAATCAGCACTTCTAGTCTGTATTTTTCTAATGGAAGAGATATTGATCATTTTTTCATATATTTGTTAGCTATTTATATTTCTTCTTCTGTGAAGTGTCAGTGTGTTTCAGTAGTCCATCTCTTTACTGGAACTTTAATTTTAGTCTGATTAATTTTTTTGAGTTATTTGCATATTCTAGATCTTATTCCTCTGCCTTAATAGGAGCAGGAAAAATGTGTTTCCCATTCTGGAGATTGTCTCTTTAAAAAGATGTTTGTATACTACCACACTGCTAAAAATAAGCAGTACACACAAACATTTTGCTTAAAATCTTTTAGCTAGCAATCCTACTGATTTATAGAATACCTTAATTTACTCAGTTATAAAGACTATTTTCTTCTGAAAAACAATAAAAGGTTGTCATATTTGATATTGTAAAAATAGAAAACCAATTTCTTCTTACTAGTTTATAACCAGCAACATGAAACATTTTATAACATAATTCACCACAACACAGATACACACACACATCCATAAAACATAAAAATATTTATTATTATTATTATTATCTTTTGAGACAGGGTCCCACTTTGTGGTTCAGGCTGGCCCTGAGCTCAGCCTCCAACTCACATCACAGCAATCTTCCTGCCTCTGCCTCCCGAGTGCTGGGATTACAAGCGTGAGTCACCACGCCCGGCACTGTGGTATGTGGTACTGGTTGCTACTGGAGTGAGTCTCCACATCCAGTATTGTTATGTGTTTACCGGGGATTAAACCCAGGCCCTTGTGCTTGCAAGACAGGTGCCGGAACCACTGAGCTATATCCCCAGCCCAAAACATAAAAATGCCTAAAAAGCTCGTAATGAATTCAATTTCAATTTTTAAAGTTTTGATCAAAACCATTAAACTGATTTCTGGTGATCAGTTGGTCAAAATACATAGTATACAAAGTGGAAAATTAAATTATAACCTTGGCAAAATTTAGAAGTGTGCATCATCCAGAATTTTCACGTTTTTCCTAGATAAAGTTAATAGCTAGGTCAGAACATTCCCTCCATGTATAGGTGAAGTTGAAGAGCCAGAGCTGTGAGACCCAGCATGAGGGGAGCGTCCTCACTTCTCGACCCAGCCTCTGGCTCAGTGGTCAGCTGTAAGCAGTTTGGCAAAGTGAAGATACTTTGCTCAAGCAGTGGCACAAAACTCTGAAAACAGCCTATAATTTTTGTTTTAAATTTTGCATTTCTCAAAATATAAAACCTATAGGCAGTTTCTATGGATTCTGAAATTTTCTTCTGATGATTAACACAAGCTAAGTACAGCCTAGCTCAAATTGGAGAACTTTTTGTTCTTTCTGATTCTAAATAAAAACTAAGGAGATTAGCAAGAAGTCATAGTGGAAAAAGAGTTCAATATAAATAGGTAAGATATCATTATTAATAAAAACAACAACATTTCTTTCATGGTTAAAAAGAAGGACTCTTATCTTTTGAGTAGTGCCCCAGCACTTCTGTTTTGTTAGAAACTTCAGGATTTCCATCAAGCTCTCAGAAAACAAAATGTTTTTATTTCATAAACACAGCTGGAAGATTTGAGGATGATGATACACACAGTTGCCTGCGGGTTAGAAAATATAAATAATGCAGGTCATATGGCTTAAAATAAGATACTTGATTAAATGAAAATTCCAGAAACATTTAACTAGGTAAGTGTAATATTTTTGAAACTTTCTCATAAATTCTCAGGCAAATTTTGCAGTAGGTTTGTAGTGCTGAAGTGATGATTTCCATTCCTCATTGTCATCACAGTCTGCATAAAAAATATAATTGTCTGAACACGGCTTTGAAGTGATCTACAATTCACAGTAGACAAATCTTTCCCATAGGCACACACTCACTACTTCAGTGACCTTTCTCTGAGTATAAAATTTGACATACTGTTTCAAGACAAAGTCAACTCCTGAAATAGTTATTTTTACTGAAAAAATTGATAAAAGGGCATGTAGATTTTTTTTTTGATTTTCCTTCTCTGAAATACAATCAGAAGATGCCTGAGAAATGAAATTATATCCTTTCATAGCAGAGCTACAGAGATAAAGGTCTGGATCTTGGTTCTAATTCTGACTTTGTCATTTAGTCTTGTACCTTGGGGAAGTTGCTCAATATTTCTGATCCTCATTTTCTGCATCAGGAAAGTGAAGAATATAATAAAATAAGCCACGCAGAGTTACTACCAAGATTAAAGGACGTTACATGTTTGGGACAGGTCTTAGTTCAATGTCAGGAATATGGAAAGTGATCATTAAATATTTTCAGGAATAACAAACATAAATGCTATAATCCAAATAATGATGAATATTTTCATGTATTTTACTTGTTCAAGCCATGCTTTGAGTTTTTAGTCCCATCATTTGACTTCTCTTAGCATAAAGTTTCCCTAACAGCTTGCTACTAAGAACTGGTGCATATTCGTATTATACAAGACCAAGATGTATCTTTTTAATTCACAGAGGTATATTCTTAAAATCTCATCTTCAGCAAATGACTTCATGGTGTGGCTAAACAACAAAGAAATGATACTTTCACTTTACTTTTTATTCACCCTTGTTTGACAGGCTCAATTATCCAGTGCCACTCTCTGTGTGCTCTGTCACATCAGGAGTAATAGAACATGTGTATGCAGCTCCTATGGGGACAGCTTGGTGGTGATAATACTGAAGTGCCATATGTGAAGATGATATAAAATTAAATTTAGGCAGAACAAAACAAACTGTGGTTGTCACCTCATGCAGTGCAGTAAATGAAAAGACCATTAAAATCTATGAATTAGTCCCTAAACTCTCATAGTATGCAGATAAGATAAATGTCCTTATTGAGTGAGAAGAATCTGGCTTTGTTGACCAAATACAAAAGTATGCTTCTAGATCTTTGCAACAGTTAAACACTAGAGAGAATATACTGTGAGGAATAATTCTTCAGAGACTAATAGCTAAACAATAATTGCTACGCCTTGGGCTTCTGTACATGAGAAAATTGAGATTTCTGGGAAGTGATGACAAAGTGGCACAACTGCAAATATTTATGGCAGTTTAGAGAATGCAGCATGTTATGGTATTTTGCCAAAAACTGGTGTCCTGTACACCATACACTTCAATGTCATAGGACATTCTATCTTGTTGTGAACACAGTTCTCTAAGGACAATAGTTTAGCCTGATGGTTTTCTCATTTTGATCTGGCATCGGATTGATATTTTTATAATTTTTTTTTACTTTTTAAAATTTTTAATCTTTATTGATACATTAAATATACGTATCATGATTGCACTCCATAATGGGGATTTGTACCAGTATAAGACACAACTTAATTCTCATTTTTTCCCATAGCCCTACCCACCCTACCACCACCCATATACATAAAATTTGTTTCCTTACTTTTTTGTTACAATCTCAACATTTTCCCCCTTCACCCTATTTTACATTGAGCATTTTCTATTTCATAATATATAACATACAATTCTAGGACTCATTTACATCTTCATTTTCTCATACCAGAGAAAAGATGCGATATGTACCTATCTGTGCCCTATTTATTTCACTTATGAGGATATCCTCAAGGTATGACCATTTAAGTAGAAATGATTCAAACTTATCACTTTTTATGGTAGAGTAATACTCCATTTTGTAGAAGAACCAAAGCTTTTTTATCCAGTCTCCAGTTGATGGACATTTGGGTTGTTTCCAAGATGTAGCAATCACAAATTGGGCTGCTATAAACATGGGTGCACATATATCACTGTGATATGAGTCTTTTAATTCTTGTGTGTATATACCTAGCAAGGCAATGGCCGGGTCAAATGGGACCGGCAATCCTAGCTTTTTGAGGATTCTCCAAACTGATCTCCACAGGGGTTGTATGAGTCTACAGTCCCACCAACAGTGGAGAAGGGTTCCTTCTTCTCCGCAGCCTCGCCAACATTTGCCGTTGGCTGATTCGGAAATGGCAGCCATTCTACGTGGAGTGAAATGAAATCTCGTTGCTTTTTGGTGCAGCATAGCTTTCACTGTTACTCATTGTAAAGCTCTTTGGGCTGAATTCAAGAGATCATCGGAAATAATAAAACATATTTTAAGTCACTTTGAAAATAGCTTGTATTTGGACAAAACTTAAAGCTTGCTATGTGTGAAAGTCATTTATATTTTCTACATTAGTGCCCGTATCAATGAACAGTTCTTTTTATATGTAACAGCTGAAGAGTAAATAAGTTAAAAGATTTAACAAGCAAATTTATGGTGAAAATGATGAACTGTTACTAAGAAAGATAAATTATTCATTGTATACATCATAATTACACTAATCCTAAAGCACTTTTGGAAAACATACCATTGAGATAATAAAAAAAATAATTTGGTAGTTTATTAAGTGGTAAAGATAAGCATATTAATTTAATGTATGCATCATTTTTTGCTTAACGAATATTTATGTAATTTGTTTCAAAGTTTAATTTGTATTTTTTTGCAATAAATAAGGTATTAATTTTCCTATACAATATATAATTGAACTAAATACAATTTTTAGAATACTGGGACAATTATCGTGGTCCAGTTCACACTGGTTTGCAAAGTAATTATCCTCAAGTTATTCTGAAAAACATTTATGGCTTTTTTTTCACTTTCCCAATCTTATTTTGCAAGTAGAACTTTTCTTCCACAGCACATATGATTTACCATTTCTCAGTGTATTTTACTAATTTCTGGTTTGTTATGAGAATTCTATCAACCATTGCTAGTATAGTTTAGTATCTGTGACAATACCATTTATTTTGACTTGAATTGAAAATATTCACTTTTATTTTAAAAAATGAGCACTTGTCTATTACATGCTGTTCTCAACATCAGCCCAAATCTCCACGTGCTTACTACAAAGTGCCAACATTGCAATTAACTCTGAATGTTTGGCTGTTGGAGTGATGCTGGAGTGGCTTAGTGCATCAGGGGACTTGCCTCATGGGTCAACAAAGAGGACTCTGAACATTGCTGTAGCACATGTCCTAGGTTCACTACTTCTGGAACACACTAGTGGCAAAATCCCATTACCAGTTTCCCAAAGTTTTCTATTCCCTTTTAAAATGTATTGCTAATTTCTTGACCTCATAATATAGCTAGACAAAGTGACTATTTTTCTAAATTTTGTATGACAGTGAATTTATTGAGTTTGATGCTATCATAGAAATTGAGGCCAAATCAATCTGAAGACATACAGAGAAGAAAATGCAAGTTTTTCATGACTAAATAGAGGGTTGCTTGAATGCAGAAACCACAATACCAAGGCAATTAATCTGAGAAATAAGAAGCCTACTAAGTGCCTAATGGCGATTGACAGGAGTGTAATATACACATCATGGATAGACTGAACAGAAGGAAGTTGTGTGCCCTAGGTACAGTGAAGCAAGTTCAGCATGAGATTTTGTTCTGTTATTCAGAGTAGTCTACGATTTAAAACAAGAATTATTTATTTCTGGCATTTTTCACTTTATATTTTTAGACTGTGTTGATGTGAGTAATTAAATTCACCCAAAGTGAAATTATGGATAAGGGATCAGGAGACAATACAGCGTTGGTCTTATAGGAAAAACCCAAGAAAGACTCCCTATCCTTTCTACCATGTGAAAGCAGACAGGAATGGCCATATGTGCATCAGAACATAGGCCTTCATCAGAAACATGAGTGCACAAGATCAAGACCTCTATCTTGAACTTTCTGATGAGAAGTACATTTCTACTAAGTCAAACAATCTATGGTTTCTTGTTATATCAGCTTGAATGAATTGGTTAAAACACCAGCAGTTCTGCTTTAGATCTTGCCCTTAACACGTTTTTTTTTTCCTACTATGACATGAAATTGTTCCTTCCATTCATTCACACAGTAGTTAGGTTATACATTCTCCAAAGAGGAAAGAGATCCTCCCTCTTCAGTGGTTAGTTCGTTAGATTTTGAGGCAGGATCTTGCTACACAGTTGAGGCTGGGCTTGAACTCATTATGTAGCCCATGGTGGTCTCAGACTCATGGGAATCCTGATGCTTCAGCCTCTCAGGTGCTGGGATTATGTGCCTGCACCACCACATCCAGCCAGCAGGTCTTTATTTCCCTGGTCTAATAACTATTGTTGCTTTCTTCCAACACACAATGGAATAGTATATCTGTTTAAACCATAAAGTAAAATATTAACTCATACTCAATATTGAATATTCCACTTAAAAATCTAGCCAGAGAGTTTTCCAAAGTAATTTTGGAAACATGATTTCACTCTAACAGCATGGTATCTCAATGTCAGTGATCATAAACTACTTCAGAAGAAAAATACAGGCACATTATGTTTTTGATTAGAAAGGAAAGGTTTGTATAAAATCAAGATGTAGTGTCAGTTCCTAAGAGCAGATTTTCAAGTTTGAAGATGGTGGTACTTTAAAGCTTAACCTTCAAAATTCTTCCATCTGCTGAAAAAAAAATAATTAAGCTTAAAGGAAAATAACTTGAAAAAAATAGCACTTCCTTGCCAAGATCATTTGAATTTTTTGTTCAAAATAATTAGGAATTTTCGTCTGTTTCACAGGCTGCTTATTATGACATGATAATTTTCTCATGTTTTGAAATCATTTACTTAAATACAGGCACAAAACCACTTAAAATACCAGCTTTTCTACCTGAATTATTTTCTACTTTAGTTGATTTTCTGTGATGCCCTTAACTCAGGATAAACAAAATAAAATACCAGAATGCCTGTTTTACCTCTCATTTAAGTGGGGTTGAAGCTGAAGTTTCAAGTTGCACTGGACACATTGTTTGACCTTTGAAACTTTCAAATTAAGCTTAAGACTTTTTGCTTGGTTTTGTTTTTCTTGCATTCTCATCTTCGTTTTTTTTTTCTACCACTCTCCTAGTGAAAAAACTAATATATTACCAAGTACTTAGGCTTTTAAAACATTGAATATGACTTTTCCCCTTCACTGGTTACTAAAATTACCTACATGAAAGAAAAGTTTAATTTTACATAAAAAGATTATTCATGCAAATGACTATAATTTTCAAGATCCTACACTTTTAACTCTGAAGAGCCAGCTTTTCCTATTCCCTTCTACTTTCCTGTTTTTTTTTCTTTCACCATATGATGCATCTAATTCAGCAAGGATGCTTAAGAAACCCCATTTTACTGAGTCTCAAAGAAACAAGTAGCATGAAAATGAGTAATTACTTGAGACTTGATTATATAGTTAGTTCATGAAGAAAATTTAGATATGAGTGAGAAATAGAAAGATAAAATGTTCATTAATATTTCATAACTACATACATAAAGACCTGATGAGGACAGATGCTGCACATAGTTTGTAGGCAGAACCTAGACAATAGAAGTGATTCTAGAGTAAGAAGACCCTAATATTAATATTTCATATAGTATATTGGGGGGAGTATGTTTATGGTATATAAAGAAATAGTCTCAGAACATTCTTTTTCCTGACATGCTGCTGTTCATCTTTATGGGACAGCAAAAGTGGACAGAAATTTAAGTTTGACTTAGTCACTATGATCTGCATCACCTTAGAGAACATGACATTAAACTCCCTCTGTGGCCTACAGCCAGGGACTCCTAAGCTGTTTTGTGGCTATCCACATCCAGTACCAGCCATGTTATCATGGACCATCTTGGGATTAAGTCCAGGGATAGACTTTTGGACTCACTGCTACTCACAGCTGTCCCCAGAAGATTATAAAACACACCCAAAAGAGGAAAAATGACTGAGATTTCCATTGCTTCACCTACAAAGATCTTACTGTGTTTCCTAGTCACATGGAAGAACAATTTACTGCTATCTTCTTCCTTCATCTTTCCACCACATTGCCATACTCTTCCTGGACAGAACCTGTTGGGAATTGGAAGGACTTGACATTCTGTACTCTTGCATTCTTCACTTGATCCTGGAGCTTCTATGTTACTTCATTTATTTGTTTATTTTTTTCTGCAGGTAGAAATATGAAAAGCAAAGAAGTTACCAGTGTGAAGGATATCAGTTGCATTAGTTAAAGGCTGATCCTCATCAGTATGAATCTCAACATTATTTATCCAAATATCATGAATTAAAAAACTTAATTTAGTTTACCACTTTTGTGATACAAAGTCAAATGTGCAAATGTAATGATTTCATATTCAGAACATTTGAGGCTTAGTATATACTAAGAAAATATAGTAAATGCCCAGTGACACATCTCTAGTTTTCTATGTGAAGTTGGGTTCTACGTAAAATTATACAACATGTTTTAGCATAAAACTGCACAAAAACAATTTATTTTTCTGAATTTACAGGGAAATTAGTTAAGATAAAGAGTGCACTCTAAAATAAGAATGGCTTGGTTTTCTTCACAGTAGAGAGATAACAAAAGATATCCCCCACCAACTTGGCCCAGCCAAAATTCTCTGAGAGTCTTTCAAGGCTAGCAATCACTCTCATTGTTTATGCCTAGCACCTCGAAGGTCTCACTGCAAATCATTCAGATCACAGTAGACCCAATGGCAGGCACATCTGAGGATTCCCAGAAATGCGTAACTCACTTTTAGTTTCAGTACTTTAGACTTTTTAGGTGAACATCAGTCTAATTGTGTAAGGGAAAGATCACTGGATTCTCTAAACTCCCTGGATTCTTCAGGAACACGAGCTTGGCTTACTGCTCACTCCTTTGGTCTGTGAGCAGGTATAACTTCTTTCTTCTCACTACTTTGAATTACTTTTCCCTGGATTTTATACAGTCAAGCAAAACCAAGGCATTAGGTATTCCTAAAGGCAGAGTGTCATTAATCTGTTACCTTCATCACTTTAAGGAAGCATCAGTTTTGGACTTTTAGTGATTCAGTTTACCATAGATTTATCAAGTACCAACTATATGGTCTGTACTTACCCTGGATGGAAATCATAGAGTAACCAGTTAGCATGAGTGAGTATTTTTAGGGTTGGAATGTACTAATTCTAGTAAGTTTCTAAAACAAGTTTTAAATAGCATACCTTTGACCATACCTATAAAGACATGATTAATATTTGATTTTATGTTTTTAGCAATTCAAATATTAATTCAATTTTATTGGTACTTATTTCTGTCACAGTGTAATGAAATTTTATGAATTTAAGATTATAAAACAAAACAGATCCGCTTATTAATTGTAGAAATATTTACTGGTCCAGTGCGGGTCAGAAATTCCATGCATAAAATATGAAGATAAAATAGTCCATGCTCTATTAAGCTTTAAGGGTCTGAGGATGCAAAAGGGTAAATAAGCCATTATAACATAGGGTAATAAAGGCAATGAAGAAGAAGAAAGTCACCTTAAGAATACATGGTACAGGCTTTCTACCAAGCTATGGAGGACTCAGAGATTGCTTCTTACAGAAATCTACATAACAAACAAAGACATGAGAAATGGTTACAAAGAATTAAGGCTAGGAGAAATATTCTAGGCAAAGAACCCATAGTGACATATTGGAAATAATTTACTAGTTATTAAATGATTTATAATTTGAAATGAGTCATACTCGAGTAGTTAAACTGTAAAAATCACCAAATATGTCAAGAGAGCATTTTCCCTGTGGGATACCAGAAAACTCTGCATAATATGAAAGATTGTTAAATTGCACACAGTTAGAAGTTAAGAAGAAACAGATGCAGGAAAACACCTTGTTCTCCCTCGATTTGCACACAATCAGGAGTAGAGATACAAAGAAAAGTGATATTCTACTTCCCTCTCCTTTAGGGAGAATAAGGGTTAACCACTGAAGGCAACTGTAGGCCCTCATTAGCGTGGAGAAGGAACTTAACTTATGTATACTAGCAGATTTTATTAGTCATATTTTATTTTTCACTTATTTGCTTCCTCCCAAATCATTTACCAGAGTCTCAAAGTCCTTTTCTTAGCCTTTCCACTTCTCTAAAATTTCACAGTTCTTTGTTGAGTATGCTACCTAAGCAGAATTCACAGCTACTTTCTTTGAACTGTTGGTTCTTAGAGTGTCCTCTAAGTGTATATGAGACAAATGTGTTAATTGTCTCTGTTTGTTGCTGTGTTAATTGTTTCTGTTTCTTGTTAACTCTGTTTTTTAAACATAGTCTGTCCCAAATATGAAATTTAAGAGGCTTACTATTTCCCCTGTACCTTGTCATATCCCCATGACCACCTCCAGGTTTGTTTGTTTTTTTTTTTTTTTTTAAACCAGCATTCCACTCAAAGTGAGAACATAAATAATTTTAGCATTCAAAGTAGTTTACATTAAGTAGAGTGATAAATATGAGGTTGGAAAAGTAAGTAGAAACAAGATATCCAAGTACCTTTCAATCCATGATAAGAAATGTGGAATTTGTCAAAGTAAAGAAAAGGAAAGTCAGTGAAGACTTTTGAAAGATGCAGTCTTGATTCTGTACACATATTTGGATGCAAAATGTGACACTATTGCAGAGAACATTCTAGATGAGTATTGTGCACTTTCTATCATGTGAAAGTGTATGCTGTAACATATGGGGGAAGAAAGACAAAAGATTATGCAAATTTTGAATCTCATGTCACTTGTAAGATAATAGCTCCAAATGGAAATCATGTGTTACATTGGCCACAACATCAATTTAAGCACTAAAAAATCCACCCAACAGATCATTCACATATGGTAAATACAATTCACTAACTGTGATACGATTCATTGACATTTACTATTTAACTAACAGAAACATAAATAAAGTTAATTTTGAGGGTTCTTATTGTTTGACATTGAAATATGAAATAATTTGAGGTTTTTTATTTTTATTTTATTTTATTTTATTTTTTTGAGACAGGGTCTCGCTTTCTTGTTCAGGCTGGCTCCGAACTCACTGTGTAGCCTAGGCTAGAATCAAACTCACAGCAATCCTTCTGCCTCTGCCTCCCGAGTGCTGGGGTTACAGGTGTGAGCCACCATGTCCAGCACTGTGGTGTGTGGTGCTGGGAATTGAACTTGGGACCTTGGGATTGCCAGACAGATGTCAGAACAACTGAGCTAAATCCTCACCCCCAAATAATGTTAACATTACAAAGAATGCAACTTTTTTCTACATATATTTATAAATTCGACAGTCTCATTTTACAATTAGTTTTGAATATTTATAAGTTTAATATGTCCGTTATCCATAGACATTTAATTTATACTAATGCCTAGCTATGAAATTAATATATATTATGTTGAAGCTAATCACTTTCAGATGGGCCTACTCAACAGCACTTGCACTTTAAGTAATTATTTGATATTGGTCATGTTGATATAGAAGGACTTAAAAAATGGGAGTGTCATATTCTTAGGCAAGAAACCTGAATATTCTAACAACACTAGTGTCTTTAAAACGAAGCCATAAATTAAAACAATTCTAGTGAAATTACCCAAGACATTTTCCAATTTCGTTGTGAAGACTCAAAATTATATACGGCAAAACCAAACTTGTAAGAGTTAGAAAAGCAGTAGAAATGAGGGTGAATGAGGAAGCCTAGCACTTCTAGACACTACTACATGTTATATAGCTCTGGTAGTTAAACAAAGACGTACTCAAGCATAAATCAATAAAGTATTGGAGCAAAATAGACAAGACAGAAACACACCGGAATACAAATCGAAATTCGGTACATAATGAAAGTGACTTTGAAATAGATTTTAAAAAGCCTTAGAGATTAAAATGAAGCCACAAAATTACTAAAAAAAAGTATAAGATGGTGCTTAAAATAAGCTGTGGAAGAGCTTTGAAAATATGACACAAAATACAGAAACTACAGGAAATTAAATGCAAATTTGAATAGATACATTATAGTGTTTCTGGATGATAAATCAGCATAAACAAAATAAAACCAAATAATATGCTGCCAATAAAATATTTGTGACAGACACAAAAATAATTTTTAGTAATGACAAAGAAAAAATCAATATAAAAAGAAAAAACAAAATAGCCAAAGATTATTAAGGTGAACTTAACAGAAAAGAAAAAAAAAATATATATATATATATATAAATATTTGAAAATATGCTCCATCTCCCTCATTACAAATAAATGGAAATTTGACTTTAAAAGACACAGGAATTTTTTCCTTTGATTGGCATGAATAACAGCAGTTGATGCCACTCATTTTGAACAGGAAAATAAATTGTTATGATTTTTTTTTCAAAAGCAATTTGACAGTTTATATCTGAATTTCAAATTCAGCCAACCTTAGAAGCGACAATTCTACTCTGAATAATTTATTCCACATACTTGTATGCATCTACAGTAATATTCATTGTACCATTACTTGCAATAAAAATATATTTGAAGCAAATAAAATATTCATTAGTAGAAATGTGTTTCATAAATAATTGTGAAACTTTATAAAGGATATCACAACATCACTGATACAAAATAAAGCATGGGGTGTGGACTTAGCTCAATGATTCTGGCATCTGCTTTGTAAGTGCAAGGGCCCAGGTTGACCCATGGTAACCACAAGCAACAATGCCAGGTATGAAGACTCACACCCACCAGCAATCAGAACCACATTCCACAGTGCTGGGCGTGGAGGCTCATGCCTATAATCCCAGCACTCAGGAGGCAGAGGCAGGAGGACTGCTGTGAGTTCAAGGCTGAGCCCAAGGCCAGTCGGAACTACAAAAGTGAGATCCTGTCTCAAAAAGAAAAGAAAAAACAGATCATTAGGACTGAATGGAAGAACCTCTAAAACACAATGTTAAACGATAAAGTGTTAAAGGATAAAAGGGCAACAGTATTATGTATATTGTATTACTTGTGGGAAAGAGATGGCATATATGCACAGCAATACATACATACATATATGTTACATTTACATATACATAGAATTCAAAAGGAGAAAATAAAGGAGTGGAAAAGAGAACTGCTAAGGAATGGTAGATTTTTGTTTTATCCTAAATATATACCTATTATATATTTTTCCTGTCAAATTCAATGTGACTATAATCAAGATAGAAAGATTAAAAAAATACATTAGAGAGACAGCAAGCATACCTAAAACACATTTATTGAATAAAAAGCACAACTTAAACCAAAGGTGAAATGTGATTCTCATGTAGTACACTTCGTCTTCTTCATGCATTAGATATTTACAATACAGTACAAATCTTTGTGTTCATAGATGAATCCTATGAGAGTTGGGACTGTGCCTTGTCTTTCACTTACATATTAAACTAATTAGGTTTAGAATATGGTCTAAATGAAGAAAAAACAGCTGGAAAGTAAAGGAGTAAAATAGATTTCACTAAAGAACTGTCACATTAGGAGGAATTGGACTGGGCTGGATTCTGAATACAGTAAGGAACAGAGGGAATTTATATACAAGAAGTAGAATGGTAGGACGATAGGTTGGAAATTGCTAAATGGTAGGCTAATTATTACTAAACTGACATTTAGGAAAGGTTCTTCAACAGGATTCTTACCAAAGGCAAATCGATGTTCTAGATGCCACCTGAGGAATGATGGACAATGAGGAATTTGAGCAGGTACTGATTGTAATCAGATATGGAGGGTAGAGACTCTGGCTAACCCAGTTCTACCTGACTATTGCTAAAACTGGATGATTCTTGGCAAATAAGAGTCAAAGGCTAAAGTCTAGATGGAAAGAGCTTCCGGAGGAGCCTCATTAAAGTTTGGCCAAGAACAAAATTAACACCCAATTTATACAAGAATAAATATATAATGACTAGATGATGATTAAGCTAATATTTTAGTTACCATGTTAGTCACTTTTTTGTTATAGTAAGGAATACTTGAGATGATCAACTTATGAAATGAAAAGGCTTATTTTCTCTTACGGTATCAGGGGATCCAACCAGTAATCCAGTGGAAATACTGGATTTGGGCTTTGTTCAAGAGGGAAAACATATCTTGAGAGGAGGATGTGGCAAAGCAAACCTGTACACACCGTGGTTATAAGCTAAGGAAAATGTGGAAGAGGAGACAGATGTCCCACAGTTCCCTCCAATGATGTGAAATCTTCCACCTGGGCCTTACATCTTAAAGATTCTACTATGTGGTAAGAGTGCCAAGCTGGGAATAAAGCTTTTAACATATGGGTTTTGGGGAAGCATTATAGATCCAAATTTCAGCCATTATGATATGACATGTATATTGGAAAGGCATACATTTTTGAAAAAGAAAGGTAATTTTATACTTTTCAGGAAATACACTAATGGGTTGAAGAAAGAAGCTTGCCTGGCTGTGTTGCTTCTTATGTTGGGGTTTTAGAGCAGGCCTGAACAGAGTTTGAAAGAAATGAATGGAATACCTTATGCTGTTGGGGAAAAGACAGAACCAAAAGTGAGACTTTGTTCCCATAACACCAGGAACCACTTACAATTAGACTTGATGGTAAGGCAGTCTGTGACCCTTCTATCGCCACTAGGGAAGTCTAAACAGGAGCTGGAGCCAGAAGTCTTCCTGTAGGTGCTCATCTGAGTGACTCTCAAAATCAGACACCTCCCATGCCCCAAGGTCCTGAAAACAGGAACACATTTCTACCATCCAAGTTCCTCTGCACAAGATGCACTTTGAAACATGTGGTTAGGCTGTAAGTAGTTCAGGAACTGCAGAATTTTCTTTCATATGAAGAGCCAGTCAACCTTTCGACCACTGTCTTCCCGGCACTGTTCATAATGGTGGATGCTGGGAAGTGGCTCTGGAACTTCTGGACCACTACCTCTTATAGGGCTTGTTCTGTCAGACATTGTGGTTTATCGAGTAGTTGTCTTCTTTGATATCTGACAGAGTAAGGCTGGAGTAGCTGGATGGGACATTTCTCAGTTAGGAAAGGGTCTCAGGCATTGTGGACATCACTGACTTCCTATGGTATGCTTTGATGGCAATACTTCTGGTGAAGGGCATGGTAAATATCACGTTGTAGCAGCCCATGACTAGATCTCAGCAGCAAGATTTTCAGACCTAGTATGACATTTTTTCCCCCAAAGTTCACAAACTCCTAAGGCTAGGAAGACGTAGCTTTGTCAGCTGTGATCTTGGAGCTGAGACTGCCACAGGAATCCAGGAACAACATGTTGGAGCTGTTCTCCTTGATGGTAGATTTGGGCAAGTGCAGCTTCTTCTGCTCTGCGAACATCAAGGGCAGCACGAAGATGTCTGAGGCCCTGGTCTTGGTGGTGGGGAAGCTATGTAGCTTGCTTCAGCTGGTACAGTTCAGGAAAAAGAGAATGTGACCCCTCCGTGCCCTGGAATGCTGAGATGGAAGAGCAGCAGGACCTGCTGAGGCTTGGTGCTACACCAAGCTCTGTCACTGATACTGCCTGCCCTTCACAGACACTAGTCCAGGGTGGTGGAATTTACTAAGGTGCCCCAAACATCTGGGTCTGATTCATTCAAGTCCAGGGCTTCAGAAACCTAGAATTTATGATGCAGGTGAGAAGCCCTGCCGTATCTACCATCCATTCGTGGGCCCATCTTGCTATGGGCTGGGAGCCCTCCTTCCCTTCATGCTTGGGAAATTCTCCATGGTATTTGGTGTGTGTGCTCGGCACAGAAGTAGTGGCTGCTCAGAACTCTGCCTCATTACCCTCTTCTTCCTTCATGGCAGAATGGTTTTGGAACCAGAATATTTTCCCAGTGTTCCACAGACTTCACATTCTGGTGGCCGTCTTGTCCTCGAGCTCCAGGAGTAAAAAGATGTAGGCTTCCTAGTGTTTATGCTTCCTCAAGAAACCTCCAGTGTGTATCTGTCTTTCTTGAGTGTATTCCAGTGATTCTTCACAATGCTGTCAGTTCATTACCATTGTCAGCACAGGATGTTGGCAGCCTTTGCCCAGCGGTTACCCAGCACACTATGGGTTTCCTCCTCATCAGGACAGCAAGACTTCATTCCCTCAGATTTGAGGTGGTTCCTCCAGTGCTCAAAACACTGCAGTCCTGAGGTCCTTTTAGATGCTCAGAAATAGGCATCTTTTGCTTAGTCCTATACTTCTTGACCAGCACAATAACCTTCTAGTCTTTCTGTTCTTTGATCTATATCTAAAACAAGGTGTATAGCCAAAACCCTCAGCAACTAGTACTGGCATTTCCAGTCTGTGAGGTTAAGAAAGTGGCTGGTCAGGAAATCAGTCTTATTTTCTGAATTGCTTTGTGAGGGCTCTCGGGTCTTCCTCCTCATGGGTTCATTTTGATCCTACACTTGTGGAGCCTCGGCACCTGTGCATCATCAGCTTCTTATTACTCATCTGACGAGGCAATGTCTCCTGGCCTTGATGGGCTGGCCTGCCTCTCTGTCAGCCAGAACCTACAGCCAGGATGCCAGAGAGGGCTCAGGTCAGCTGGTGGCCTGTTCTTGTCACTGTGCCGCAGGGTGTCAGTGTTCCTGCACAGCCTTCCACCCACTCCTATGAGCATGTTTAGCTTTATTAATGGCTTTATTTCTATAACTTGTCATTTGAATATATATGATGAATTGTACATATATTGTATATATGTAATATATGATATTGAATATATGTTATACAATATATATTGGGTACTGTATACATGTGTATGTTATGTATACATATACATGTATTGAACATATATGTATATATTTTTATATTGTATGTATGTGTACATTGTAAATATATATGAGTAAATTTTTTAAAAAATACTCTAGATAAGTCAGTAAGAAAACTATAATATTCAGAAATCTGGGTATTTGTAATTAGCTTTATATGGACATCTTTTACCATACTCCGCCACAGTAAATGTTCATGGAATATGATCTTAAAGTCACCTGAGAGGCTTCTTTAAAATTCTGATTTCTGGGCCCCATTCTCAGATATTCTGGTTGGTAGGTATGTGCTGATGTGTAGAAATTTTCAAAGGTCTTCTCAGGAGTATAATGGGCTTGAATTTTCTTTTCCTTAAGGACTCAGTAAAGAGATGTGGTAAAACAAAACATACACATTTGGTATGTCCTATTAAAATTATTTAACAATTTGTTTTTCTTTTTTTAAAGTTGTTTTTTTTTTTTTTTTTTTTTTTTTTTTTTTTTAGATAAAGTTTTGCTTTGTAGTTCAGGCTGGTCCTAAACTCAGCTTCAAACTCACAGCAATCCTCCTGCCTCTGCCTCCCGAGTGCTGGGATTACAGGCATGAGCCCTCTCGCCCAACACAGCGGTATGGGTACTGTTGGCTGGTGAGCGTGCCTGGCATTGTTGGATGTGGTTATAGAGAATCAAACTCGAGACCTTGCATTTGCAAGGCAGGTGCCAAAACCACTAAACTAAATTGCGGCCCTAACAAACATTCTTAATGTGATTACTTTGAATCACTGTCTGATCTAAATACTTTTTAAACTCATTTAATCTCCATAACAACCCTTTGAGCTGCGCACTACTTATACCTCTAAGTTACAGAGAAAATTGCGATATAGAAATGTTTATGGAACAGAAAAACAAAAAATATAATGTTAGGAGTATAAGAAAAAACAATTGTTGCCATGGATGGTGGGGGATGAGGTCTAGGTAAAAATTACAAAATGTGTGTATGTGTGTGTGTGTGTGTATGTGTGTGTGTGTGTTAGTGTGTGTAGCACAGAAACATAATTTAAAATGAAGACTGTATAGTTAAGAATGTTTCCTTACATTAGACATTTTGGTCAAATGAGTAGAATTTATTATTGTCACATACAAAAATAATTATCTTTATGAGGTGATGAATATATTAACTTGCATCACTATAATGATTATGATAATATCTATGTATTTGTAACATTGTGTAATATATTCTTAATGTACACAATGCTACTTATTAGAGACAGAGAAGGAAAGACTTGTCCAAGGTCATATACCTAGCACACAAATTCTATATAGCCCCTGAATCTGTGCTTATTTCTTGTCTTCCATAAATATATTCCATCTAAGTTGCTTTACTATTTTTGGTCTTCTAATAAATACAATTTCAGCTACACTAGGTCACCTGAAAAATAAAATACAAAAAGAACAATTTTAAAAGAGTATTAAATCATAACAGAAATTAGGCATTTCAAAATATTTAATCAGAAACAATTTAGATTCATTTACATAATTTATTTTTTGTCAAAAATCACATTTCTCAATTCAGCATCGAACTGGTGAAGCTGATCACACATATACACATCAATAGAGAAAAGCCATTTATTTATGTAACAAAATGAAAATAGGTCGTGGACAACTAATCATGGCTGGAATTTGTAAGTCAGGAGCTGTAGTTGGAAGTGCCTTTCCAATGGTAATGATAATCCTTATCTTCGTGTTTTTCTGTGTCGCAGTGGCCAACTGGGTGATTTCCAGGGTTGTAAATGGTGTTGTGATCCTGCTGTCAGGTGCGATGTTACAACAATTGATCATCTAACACAAAGCATAAGAGGACCTGACTTCTGCAGAGATGAAAGCAACTACTATCAAAAGTAAGTTTCATGGTCATGACTCATCAAACAGTGCTACATGTCTGCATTGATCAAGTCCCCAGAAGATAATGACCTATCTTTCAGCTCAAGTTGAAGAATGGCCAGGAGAAGAGCCTATTAAAATTTTTAAAAATGGCCATACTGGCAGCTTGTCTGTGAGGGAGAACTGGAAAAATGAAAGAGAAACTCAACTCCAAAAACTGTACTGTGACTCCAGAACAAGCCGTACATAGCAAACCATAATTGCAAACTACTAAGGCTCATAGACTACAGAATCTTTCAGTCTTGAGCATCAGTTCCTTCAGAACCGTGTTTCCTAGAGAAGATCAAAGACAAACTGATCTAATATCCACAAGAGTAATTATGGAGAAATGTGTGGATCCTAAAGAGAAATTCATTGATTATCTCAATTACTGTTTAGTTTGTAGATTTTATCCAAGTCCTGTCAACAGTGTTCTATTACTAACTTTAGCCTGTAAGTTTCCATACATCTTCCATTTGACAGAAATTCCTTTTCAGATGTGCCATATTTTCCCCATGTACTTTCTTTCTTGCTGCAGCAGGCTAAAAAAATGGAGTGTTTACTACAGTTTTACTACATTCTCTGGCTAGATGTCTTTAATGTCTTTGTTAGCACAAAAGAAAAAGCCTTGTAAACGAAAGGTATTTACTGGTCATTCTTTCTTATTATGTGGAGAGACTATGTAAAGGAGTGTGTGTGTATTATGCAAGGAGACTTTGTTTTCCTATATTGTCTAGTAATCATACTATTCATCAGTGCTGATTGTTTTTGCTGCTAAATTAATGATTATAGGTTTGTGCCTGTGTTTCAATGAGCATAGTTAGCATGTCTTTTATGAGAATGTGAATTGGATCACATTCAATAATACTGTTAGTGTATTAATATTCAGTCAGACTTTCTGTGCTCAACAGTGACTAATCTATCATTTTTCAAAAGTTTGTTTGAGTATTAGAGATCCATAACTGTGCAGCACTTTGCATGGCAAATGTACGTTCTGTGCCTTACTCACCAGACAGCTATTGACAGAGAATTTCTGTGTCTAGACCTGTCACTTTGACATCTTCCCTCAGCGCTAAATTTACTTTCAACATCAAAAATGCAAGAAATAATTCCTCAAAGATTATGTATTAAAACTCGCTCTCTTCTCTGTCTCTGCATACACATGTAAACACTGTCTCTACACACACACAGACATGCACACAGACACACACACAATTTTTCCTTTAGAAGTGTAACTCATTTTAGAAGTTGCCTTTGAATTATTTGTCTCTAATAAATAAGATGTTGCATTTATTGGCTTTCTTATATCATTTGACATAAAACATAATTTTGGAGAAAAGTAATATTAGTGATTATATCAGTTAACATTCTCTAGAGAAGCAGCACATAGGAGATACGCTTACTGACTGTAGCTTTCAAATTTCCCTAAGTTCCTCTTTCTTTTCCTATCCCCCCTCCTTTTCTCTCATAAAGGGTTGGTTGGTAGGGTTTTTCCTTTTAAGTACATTTCAAAGGAAAATATTCTGAGATGAACATGAAGGATAACAAGTCTGAAATCTGTAGAGCATTCTCCAGTGTAGAAACTTAGCCAGGAAATGATACTGCAGTGTTGACATAGGGTTCTTCAGTCTCTAGGAAAGCCAAGTAATGAAATTCTGTTCTTCAGTTTTCAGCTTTTGGATGAGTTTGACTCATAATGTTCAGGGACATTTCTTTTCATGTAAGTCAACTGATTTTAGATCTAAACCAAATCTACAAAATACTTTTACAGCAACATTTAATCTTTTATTAAATATGTACATATTAAAATCTAGACAAGTACATTAAGCTATCTACTACAGAAGTCATCTAAAGAAAGTCAACTAGTTTCATACATGAATATTCTCCTTGATAATACATTTGTGGTATATTAGAATTGCTATCTAAATCTATTCATACCAGATGGAGGACTCTTAGTGATCACAAATCTCAAAAACCTTGATTTGTACAGTTTTATTTGTGGAAGGATTGTAATTTCTAAATCTTTGTTATGCATGGAATTTTTATGCTTGTGATTAACACACAAAGATTGTATAAAAAGCATTAAAAATTTTATTAATGTCTGTGTTACACTG
>PVIR01029054.1:0-21428 GCA_004026965.1 Petromus typicus | reverse complement strand
GACAGGGGTGGTTCTTCAAAGAAGTCAGTGGAGAAGATAAGTACACACCACAACTATGGCTAGAGGTGCATTAGTTGAAGGCCAGGATTCCAGACAAAGAGAACTGACTACACCTACATACTTCCTCTAGGGATAAACACCAGTGATTGACATTCTAAATAGGCACCAATCACCCTTAGCAGGAAACCAAAGCCTCCCTAGCCCTTTCCTTCCTGGAAAAGTATTTGTTCAGTCACTTGCTTCCCTGTTTGATCCCCATTTAATCAATATTATCTAAGTAACTATTCTTGTAATCATATTGATTAACCATAGTTTTGTGTCACCTCACGCCCATCTTGTGATTTTCCACTGGATCGGGAATACCTAAGTGAACATAATTGTAATCTTATTGGTTGACTATAGTTTTTTTCTACTTTATGCCTACCTTACCATTTGTTTTTACTTTATAAAGCTCCATTGGGAAGTGGGGCTCATGGACAAATTAATTTCTTGTACCCTTCTGTCTCTCTTAAAGGCTATCTTTCAGTATTTGCTACTCTTAACCTTCATTGATGCTTGAATTTATTGTTTGATTTTAGAGAACACAAACTTGGCATCTTTGACATCTAGCAGGATAGAATTCTATTTTCCTTATATTACCTGGATCATTTGAAGGTCTTACTTATATCATCCATATATTGCATGTTCTATATGAAAATTCCATTGTTTATTTAGTTCAATCAAAAATAAGTAATATATAATACACTGTATAATTTTTGTTCCTTATTGCAGGGGTAGGGAGCATGTAGGTGTAGGAAAAAGACAGGATGAGGGTCTCATAAAGTTTTATTAAAATTAATAAGGCAGTTTTAAACTCCGTACCCAGACTCCAGTAATTAGAAGGGCAAAGGAGGCTAGACAAAGGAACTAGAGAAAGGCGACTAACATCAAGCTATAGGAAAAACAAAGGCAATCAACTCAGGACCAGGAAGTTCCTCTGCAGCATGATCAGCATAACTGAAAATCTCCCCGTACCCTTTATCCTGCACTACTAGTCCAAAAGCCCCAATCATAACCTTTTTATCCTCCAAAGGACAGAGAAAAGTCCACGTCTGGAAGAAATCCAAAGCTAGGATGAAAGACAAATTAGGGAGCTAACCAGATTCCAGGAGTCTTTGTGGGACAGAAATCTCAGTAAGAGGAGTTGCAGATCAGAGATCCAGGATTTATTCATTGTCTGAATAATTTTTACACATCCTGAGTAGCTGTCTACCAGGTCTACCCCACCATTAAAAAATTGCCTTCTTTTGTTCTAAACTGCTTCTTTAATTCTCTTACCAGTGCTGGGTTTAGGATCACCAGTAATCATCTGTCGCAGCAGCAGCAGAGCAGTGGCTCGCTGACCAGCCCAGGCTGTTGTACTGTGGCACAGAGTGACATGGTGTATAACCTTCCGCAGACCTTACACTCCTGAACTCTGTACCACAAATAAACATGATTCCTCTTTTAATGGCAGAGAAAGAAGTGTAATATTTTTAACCAGAACTCAAAATCTTTAATGGTATACAGAGATTTTTAAAAACTTATACTGTGGAGATTATTTTTATTTTGGTAGACCATCCCAAAGGACAAGTCCCAATTTTGGGTTGAAAGAGAAATGAAAAATTGTTTTCCTCAGTGATATTTTGAATACAGGCTTTTGACAATGTCTAGCTAATTAATGATTTGTAATTCAATTTGTCATTAAATGAGTGCCCGGAACTTCCTCCCCTCCCATTTTCCACAGTCCTTTATTCAGACAGAAACACAGCTGTGTGTGTCTGGGTCACACATTATGCTTAGTTTGGAAAAAAGGTAAAATACAAATACAAATCTACCTTTTAGATTTAATGAGGACTTGTACTGTACATTCTTGAGTAAAATCAGTGGTGTTAGTATGATATGATATTTTGTTTAAATGCTGGTAAACCTAATTAGAGCCTACATTTGTGAGTCTGAAGAAAGATTATGTTACAACACGGCAGTGAATTGGTCTGTCAATCAAAAAATCATTTAAGCTTTGTAATCCCAGACTTAATTATGCAATTCTGAATTATTTGGTTAAAACCTTCACATCTTTGTGCTTGCTTCTGCAGCATATATACTAAAATTGTATGATGCAGAGATTAACATGGCTCCTGAGCAAGGATGACACACACATTTTTGAAGTGTTCCATAGTTTTAAAATGAGGTCCAAAATGTATGATAGATATTGTGGAATATGAAGAAAATATTCAAAGGGAAATGGTAACTAGGTTGGGGCAGGGGAAAGCAAAAAAGGAAAAGAAAAATATTTGATAGTAAAAAAGAAAAGAAAATGGAAACTAAGCTTAGTATATTGGGGGTGAGAGGTTGAGGTGAGGACAAGGGGACTGAAAAATACGAAAATCAAGATACGTATAGGTATAAAGTGCCAATGAGGAGTATTATAATGTTTTCCTAAAATGTAACAATGAAATCAATTTATTAGAAAAATCTAAACTTTATTTCTATTTCTAAATAGAGATAACTCTCAGATGTGTTGCTCATATCACAGATAGTTTGTGCAACACTGATGGAAATATATGTCTGTCTGTATAACAGATCATAATCTATCACATAATCAAGATTATTTTTAAATGCAAATCATTTTCTTGTAGTTAGGTAGGATTTTCACAAATGAGTAGAAATGGGCCATATATGCAAGTTTTTATTTAAATAAGTAGAGAAATTATCAAAAGATCACTAAGTTATTTCCAAAATTCAATCCTTTCAGATATTTCATAACTTCCAAATTTGAAGTGTTATACCCGCCCAAAACTAGGCTAACAATTCTCCACTTCAGCATTCAGCACTTTTCTGCTGTCATCCCTGAATTAACTCCAAATAAACCAAACAATCACAAAAATAGCCTAAAAATGTTGAGCCAGCCTATTTATTAACAAGACAGTCACATGTTCAAACTCTAGAACCATCTGCTTTGTATTTATTGTCATCTCACGGTGACCACTGGGGACTGAAAAAAAGACATAATTGCCCACAGAAAGAGTATGTCAATAAAAGTATCTCTTCTTTTGCAGTGTCTCAGGAACAGTGTGTTATTGACTAGAGTAATTATAGATTTCCCATTACCTTTCCAAACGTGAAGAGGAAACAAAAAGCTTAATCAATGACAGCTTGAAGGAGCCTTCATTTCAACAGCCTAGGCAGAGGTCATTTCCCCAGGTTTATTTTGGGTGTCACTATAAGGTCACTGATTCAGTTCAAGGAAAAGGAACAATTGTAACTATGTCCCCAGTAATGCACAACACACAGGGTATAAAAAAAAAATAATATGTCAGTCATCCTCTCAAAACCATACTGATTTAACAGGGAAATGGGATTGTGAACAAATAACTAGCTAATTGAATGATTGGTAATTCAATGTGTCACTAAATGAAAGCCTTGAACTTCTGTTCTTTTCATTTCCCACAAACATAATGGAAGAAGTAATTAGCTTGGGAATACACTGTAAATTCATAGCACAAATGAAACATTATACCACAATGAAATCCTTTGATTTTTTAAATGGTTGAAATACTTCCATAAAGGTTATACTTTAACTTTCCATAAGCTGGATCCTTCCTGAAAGTAAATCTTGTTGTATGGACACATGACTTATTCTGAATCAAAGGCAATAAAGAAGTGATTCATTAAAAACATTTTAAATAGATGACAAAATTCGCTGGTTAAGAAAGTAGGAAAGCTATTCTCTGCTTATACTGCCATTAAACTGAAGTGAAAATAAGTATTTCAATATAAGAAAAATGCATATTACTGTACATGGACTCAATTCAAATTTTACTAGTCATGTTTATATTATTGTTAAACTTGCAGAATGATAAAATTTTAAGTGTATTGAAGACTATGACATACTATTTTATTGTAAACATTCTGAAATCAATGGGAATATTTTAACATTCTACAGAGTAGCTAACTTCTTGACCTGACCTTGTAAATGGGGATCAATATAGATATATAGTATATTTCTTATTATATACTCTTTCAATTCAAGCAAAACCTAGAGGGACCAGATACAATTAATTATACTCTAACCTGCGATTAGAATGAGACCATAATCTCCTACACAAACAGAATCCTGGCTATATCTTAGAGTTACCTTTCTTCACTTTCCAGTTCTGTACTATTAACCTTATGATACAGACATCAACACTAGAAAGTAGTACAACTTTGAGTGAACAAAAAATTTATAATTGCATACATATGGAGGATAATGAGATTCTATCAGGTACAATTTCATTGTGCCTAGATATTTTGTTACTACAATACCATTTGAATATGACTACTTCCTTTTTATCACTTCTTTTATCTTGAAGATATAGCTGCCAATATATTTAAATTCTAAATTACCCTGTATTTTTCATATACAAAATCAAATAAAAATACACTTAATATCTAAATATAAAATCTTATTATAATAAAAGCCATATGCCAAGATTAATGGGATAAGTATTTTCCAAGAGAAGGAACCATTTTTTTCAATTATCTGATGAAAATTAATAGCATGTTTCTTTTAATATAATGAAATTTTAACTTAAATGTTTACTTATCTTTTTATCACGTTCTGATGATCAACTGTTTATGGAAACTTCTGCTCAATAAAAATATTCCAGTGTGTTTTTACTTATTTTATTCATTGAATCTAGCATGGCACAGCTTCTGGTTCCCCCCAGAGTCAAAATGACTGTGAAAGTTAACTATTTTAACTTCTGAAAATCAACGCAGCCACAACAGCACTATGAAAGACATGAAGGAGGACTTTCAGGGCTGCTTCAGAACATGACAAGAGTGATGAGGTGCATATACTTGGAGTGAAGGGAGTATGCTGAGGGGGGTTAATAGCAATTTTTTTTTCTTGTACAGCTTTTAAAAATTCAAACCTTCAGCATACATATTTTTACAGCTCATATATTTTATGTCCTCCACCTCTTGTTTTGTTCTCCCACAATAAATATTAAGTTATCCACTGAGATTCCAGACTCTACCTCTTTCATTGGGCCTACATTTTAGAGTACTGACCCTATTACCAATTGAAATATCATGTATTTTCTTCAACCACAGCAGAATAAAACTATACAAAGGCAACAAGAAGTAAAAAGAAAGTCTACCCCAAAATGGGGGTGGTAGGGTGGGTAGGGTTATGGGAAAAATGAGAATTAAGTTGTGTCATATACTGGTACAAATTCTCATTGTTGAATGCAATCATGATGTATATATGTAATGTACCAATAAAGATTTCAATTTTAAAAAAAGGCTGTTAGTGCTATAAACTGAAACATTTTATTCATCGATGTTGCAATACCTGCTTTAGTTTTACACTTCCAATTTAGAAAAATACCTCTCTGCCTTCTAGATGACAACCATTTCACATTGTAAATATAGTTACTTGGGACTCTTACATTTTCCATTTATTTTAATAGTCCTTTTTGCAAAATAATTTCCAAACACTTTGTCACTTTTGTTATTCTACATTTTTCTCTGTTTTTTCAATATCCTCTTATGGGATAATTGGAAAAGGCATGAGTTGAAAGTGCAACTTCTAAGAGAAATGTAGAAAACAAAATTATCATTTTCTGAGATTTGGACCCTAAAAAGCCATTAACAGTAAATAAAGACTGCCTCATATATTAAAGAGTGTGCTGAGTTTTAAGCATGTGTTAGGTAACTAGAGAAAGTCATATGCAGTCTCTATGGAGTGGAAATTTGAAATGTTTCATCTTAATATTAAAGATGTTTCATACTTTTAGTTAACATTAATAGATCTGAAAAATTATATGATTTTAAACAATTCCAAAGTCTATAAAATACGTATAACTTAAAATCACATAGATGCATTCAAAATATTCAACAGAAATTCAACAAAGGTTATCTGGAAATTATCTGTAGCAATTTCAATATTCATCTAATATAAGGTTAGATTCTTGCACTTTCTAGAACAGCTTTACCTAATATGAAAGCACATTTATATTGATCATAGATTTATAATTATGTGTAAAGACTGAAGAAATTATCACAAGACTATTTTCTCTAGGGTATGAACAATTCATATTTTTTTTTTGTTTACTCCAAGCATCTAGTCCACTGATTGAAATAAAAATCAACATTCAAATTTGATAAAGACAGGTAAGCTTTAGCTCTGGATCAAAAATGGGTATGTTGCAGAGAGGCATACATTGAATCCAAATGATAAAGGACTTTATAAAGTTGAAATTACTCCCAAAGGGCTCTGGTATAAAGAGCCACTACTCCTTATCTGAACTATTCAAGCAAAAAGCTGGTGACAATCTGCCAGTAATATAGGCATTTTACTCTAAGGCACAGGAGTGATTTCTCAAATTCAGCAGAGTTTTATAAAGTTTTAGAGTTTCATTACACATTCAGACTCTACAATACAGTACTCATTTTAAAAAAGACAAAATTATACCAGTAGATAAAAAATACAAAAAGAATAAAAAGATATTGGTGTATTTTGATATTTTAGCCTAAATATTAACAGAAATAAGGTGTGTATCTGTCACTTTCTCTGTTAAATATGAAAACAGAATATTCTACATCTACTATTAAGAAAATAAATATTTATTGCAAATTTAAAAAGCAGTTGATGGTGATATTTCCAACTCAGCTTTCTGTTTTTAAACATCTTTTTCAACCTACATCTGACCGAATCCTTCACAATGATGAAATGGACACAGAGGAAGATAAGAAGAACATCTGTGCAGTCATGATAGCATGAGTAAAAAATGTGGACAAGGCAAGAGGTGTTTGGCAACCACAGACATCTTTACAATCCCAAGTAATAGAATGGGAAGGCTTTCATAGTCAACGTGATGATTAACAGCAAATTTTGGCTTCAGTGTTCTGAAAAACAATTTTGTTTCTTCAAAAAAGAAAACAAACATGGAGAAAAGTCAACTCTGAGACATACTTAGTTGGCTGGAGAAATAGAACCAAACCAGAAGAATAATACAGAAACAAAAAACTCCCAAGAAATCAAAGGTAAAATGTGAAAGAGATGGGGAAACTGTAACAAAAAGATGGCTAGGTGTAACATATAGGTAGATATAAGAAGGGTAGAAATTCATCATATCAGAGCTATGTGTATTTCTAACTGTTCAGATCATTTCAGTGATTCCTAGTGAATAAATACACCCAAAAAATATTCTTTTAGGGACCATCAGTATATTGCAGAGCATATTCTAAAACTGAGGGAGTCTTTAACACAATGATCCCCAATCCAAAGAAAAATACCTCCATAATTATTTTCATATTCTATGATATTTAGGCAAGTGTAGATAAAATGTTTTGTTACATCCCTTGGGAAAAATCTAAAACATAAATAATCAATAAATTTCTGGAAAAGAAAAATAATTATCAGCCTTAATAGATGTTAACACTGAAAACCCCAGTCTTTCAGGTGGTGCCACCCACATCTAAGAAGGGCCTTCTTGTTGGCCACACCCAGAATTAGGATCACTCCAATCACTGGACTAATTTTATACCACATTCCCTCAATCCAAGTACTACAAACTCTTATGCAGGCAGCTCTGTAAAGCTCAACCCATGAATGTATGAGGCTCTGGGGGTCACTGACACAAGCCATGACTCCCTGCCTCGTGTGGACCAAGTATCCTTTGACCCAACAGTTCAAATTCCTGTATTTGACCTCTATAGACATTTTCACATATATGAAGCAAATAGATTACCAGAAATCACTGTGTGAAGAGCCCTCTGCCTACTACCTCTCCATTTGCTGAGAAAGAATACCCCAAATACCTACAGCTTACAGAACAAATATTTAATTTAGTTCACAAATTTTGCAAAGTCATTACATAGTTACCAGGCTCCAATGCAGAAACACCTTGGGGAAGAGGATGGTAGAACAAAGCTGCCTAGGTCTTGGCTGCAGAGAAGCAAAGCAAGGGAACACCAGAGAGGAATGAGGGAAGGAGACTGTGGAACACTGGTAGTGAGTCAGGGGCATCCGTGTTGCAGTCAGCTCTTAGCACTGCAAGCTCTAAAAGCGTTGGCAGCACTGATACAAATCATCTAAGTCATGGCCCTGCAACTCACCCAGATCGTCGAGGAGCTCACTTTCCTAATCTTCTAGGAGCTTCTCAGTTCTCTGACGTTGACATGCCTGGGATTAATGGTCAGAGTTGTGTTTTCTAAGTGAAGGGAGTGAAGCAAACATTGCTTTATTTCACTGTGAAGAGATTTATTCTCACAAGCCAGCTGATCCAGGGAGTAGTACTTAACCACATAGGCATTTCTACCACTGGATAATCGGGATGTTCACATGCAAACTGTGTCTCATTCTTTTCTTTCAGTTTTTGGTAAAGGTCATTTTCAGATTAGGTGTCCAGTGACTGTTTGCTAATGAATGATAGAAGAACAAAATTCTTTAGAATATAGCTACATTTATTTCTCTTAATTGCTGCTGCTGCATAGACTGAAAATTAGGTATTGTTTGGAAGTGTCTATTCCCACTGGAACGTAGTTCCAAGAAGGGAGAAATCTTTAAAGACTATCAATGTATTTCCAAAATCTAGAACATGGTCTTAACAATAGTGTGCATTAAATATTAGCTAGGTAAGTTAAGTAAATGAAGAAAATATCATTTAATGTCTCTTTGGCACAGTTGCATCTTTTATTTGATATTCCTGCTCTCTTAATTCCTTAACACTTGGTTGCTACCATCAATGTACCTTTCAGATAATCACTCTCTTCAACCCTGGAAGGTTCTGTTTGGAAATGTTTTACATGGATTATTTCTTTTTAAAATCTAGACTAGTACAGTACATTTTAGAAAATTTTCTTAAACAGCCTACAAAACGGTTGTCCTCTACAAAGACATGCGCATAATTGAAATTTCTTTCCTTAAAAGAAAATTATGATATTTTTGCCTTTGATTACTTGTGCATTTACTTGAGACTCAAATATATGTATAATATGCTTTTTTGTTTGTGTGTTTTTGTGTTTGCTGGTTTGCTTGTTTTTTGACACAGGGTTTCACTTTGCAGTTCAGCCTGGCCCTGAGCTCAGCCTTGAATTCACAGCAATCCTCCTGCCTTTGCCTCCCAAGAGCTGGGGTTAGAAGCATGAGCCACCATGCCTGGCACTGTGGTATGTGGTTCTGACTGTTGGTGGGTGTGAGTCTCCGTGCCTGGCATTACTGTGTGTGGTTACTGGAGATCGAACCTGGGCCCCTACACTTGCAAGGCAGGTGCAAGAAGGACTCAGCTAAATTCCTGGCTCTGTATAACAGTTTTTCTGACTAAAATGAGAAACAGCTGGGTGAGGTAGCTCACATTTATAATCCTTACACTCAGGAGGTAGAGGCAGGAGGACTGGCATGAGTTCAAGGCTAGCCTGGGTTACATAGTGAGTTCAGGGCCAGCCTACACTACAAAGTGAGATCCCAACTCAAAAACCTAACAAAACAAAACAAAACAAAAATACTTAAAAAACAACACAAAACAAAAACAAATTAAAAATGTAAAATAAATGACAAGATTATTTTAATTAGAAATTATTCCAACTTAAGGATAAAATTCATCCACAGTCCTCCCCAAAATCCTTTAAAAACAAAAGAAAAATATGTCCTTTTGAGTAATTATAACTCCTTCTATTGATTCTCTGTCCTATATAGTTCTGGTACTTTCACTGTTTTTTAAAAACTTGATTTCTTAGTAAATTATTTAAAGACTACTCATGGTAGAACATGGGTTCTGTTGATCACAAAAGTTTAGGGGCAGATGAGATCAATACAGAGTCAAATCTACTGGAATTGCCTGGGTCTCATATCTAGAATGCATTTTTGTCATAAAAGCCATTTATTAAAGACTTGCTGGTAGTGTAGAGATCCCACTTGTTAGCAGACTTCACTGTGATGGCTACATTACATCCGATTATCCCCTTACGTATGGATATCACATTCTATCCTTCAAAAACTGACAGCTGTCTGCGATGGAAGATGTGTCCTACTCCGCCCTTTCTCATCTTTTATTACAGGATTGATACAAAATGATTAATATTAATAGAATGAACTGAATGATGTAAGTGCTGTTGAGTGTGTCATTCCTTCTGTGTCCAAGTGCAGTTTGTCACTAGGAAACCTTAGTGCCATGTTCTAGAGCACCTCCTGCCTCCAGGTTAAGACTAGTCTCCTTTACAACCCTAGCATTGTGAAGAAATCCTGATTACACTGAAAAATCACATTATAACAATTGCTTAACACATTTAGGACATGCTTTGTGGAAATCTCCTAAATGAACACAGTAATATCTCTCACATCTTTGCTTTTAAGTATTACAAAGAATATAGCTTATAGTAGAGGCTCAGAAAGAACTTATTAACACTGAATGCTTGATGTAAATATAAATAATTGAATATAAAAATCACAAAGTATACATATTAATGCTACAAATTTAGTACCAAATAAAATTTTATGCTAAGTGTACTATTTAAATATCAGTTTATTGACCAAATTAATTATAACTAAAATTACATTTTAATTTTATTTATAGTTTGAAAAATTAATTATTCTAGATTTATTCAAAGGGTTTCCCATAGAAACCTGAACCTGTTATGTTTGTGTTTGAAGTAAATTACCAAATGATAATCTTTACACACTCATCTCAGCCCTTTTAAAGTAGGTGCAGCAAGATGGTTTAGGGAACTAATTTTGGGCTGGGGATTTAGCTCAGTGGTTCTGGTGTCTGTCTTGTAAATCTAAGGGCCTGGGTTTGATTCCCTGGTAACCACATACAATACTGGGCATGGAGACTCATGCCCAGCAGCAACCAGTACCACATACCACAGTGCCGGGCATGGTGGCTCACGCCTGTAATCCCAGCACTCAGGAGGCAGAGGCAGGAGGATTGCTGTGATGTGAGTTTGAGGCTGAGCTCAGGGCCAGCCTGAACTACAAAGCAAGACCCTGTTTCAAAAAACAAACAAATAAAAAAGAACTAATTTCCACTGAGAATCGGCCACATTTCTATGAAGAGGTAGACTATTGATTATATGGTATAACTGTTTTTGACTTTTAGGAATTATAGAACTTAAAGGAAAAAAGAGAAAACTATCTTAACTGTATTACAGTATACATAATAGCACACAAACCAAATCACACATACCTGAATACCATCCCAAATGTCCCCAGACTCATGAGTAGAAAAGCACCAGCTTCGCTGAACCTTCTCTTGTAGTGCTATCTCATCCCCGCTTCTTGTTCCTCTCAAAGTGACCAATGTGCTAAGGTCTAACATCTGGAATTCATTTTTTATTACTTGCAAATTATTTAGATGGTAGCATATTTAAGGAATATTTTACATTTTCCTTTATTTGTAAGAATGTAGATTTGGATTTTTCACCTCATATATTGTTTTACTCTTTGGTTTCCGTGAGAGAGTGATCTGTGTTGTGGATTGTATAGGATAGTAGTTTATTCATTATCTTTCCTGTAGAGTATCTTTAAATTGTATATTCCCCTTACATTGCTTAATAAGAATTTTGTTATTCTATATATTATATTACAATGCTGTGATGTACATTCTTATCTGTATTTTAACATATGCATGTATTTCTTTTGGCTATAAACCATGGGCACAGTGTGTATACAAGTGCATTTTTTTTTTTATTCTTGAAAATAAACTAAAGGTAGAGGTAATGAAACACGGAATGAAAATGCCAGTAAATCCTGAAGAACAATCTGTGGAAGAGTCTAAGTACTAAAAAAGTCTTTTCCCATAAAAATTGTTGGAAGCAACCAAATGGTTGGCTAGATGAGTGAGTGGTGATGTTACCACTGACTTTACAAATGAAGAAAGAAATAGTAATTTTAAAAGTGTAGAGGATGAAAAAAATATTTATAGAAATCAGTCTTATTGAATGCTGAGAGAATAACACACTCTACATAAGATATGCTTCTACTCATTATGAACTCTGAGCCTTCATTCCACATAATTTGTATAAATTTAGATAAAATTATCCCCTTATTTTCCAAAAGTTACAGATGAGGAAAGCACTTTTCAATGAACTTCTGCAAAATTCCCCAAACAAGACCTATATAGAACCTATAGGAAATCATGAATAGAAGCTTCACTGGGTGGAACCCCTGGTCAGGGTTGGAAAACTGGGATGATAACTGATGAATTTCTGGAGGCAAAGTTGAGGAATTTCTAAGAGAAGTATACAAGAGGCACTTGATTATGCATGGTTATGTGCATACATTAGGTTATCTAGAATTGCTTCTGTTGCTTATACACAAAACAAATGAATAACAGTAAAAATGCATGGGGCAGAAGAGAGGTCATAAGATTATTTGGGTATTAGAAGATACCTACACTTCCCTAGAGACCTGGGTGCAGATGGAAGTCATGCTTGTCATGCATAAGTGAGAGGGAAAATGAAGCACATATGTTAAGCACAAGACAGAGTAGGGAGAGGTCTACTTCTATGGCCACATGGCCACATCCAGATGAGTTCCTGCTCTGTTTTCCTTGTAATGAAACAGTCTGAAAATAATCTCCAATCTTACTGTATGAGGAGGGCTGGATGCCCGGTGATGTGATGGTCATCAGAGTGTGTTGTGCGGTGCTTTGTACCTATAAGTTTCTATGTTGAAGTCCAAATAGTGCCTTAATTGTGGTGTTTTTGGAGACTGAGCTTTGAGGATGTACACTAGACAGTTTCCCATCACTGGGACAAAATGATTAGCATTGTAACTTAAAGAGAGATGTATTATAGCTCACAGTTTTCATGAGCCCATGCTTGGCTGTCTCCAAAGCAGAAACAACCTGGTGGATGGGCTTGGCACAGGAAAGCTACTCACATCCTCCTGGCCAGGAGACAGAGAGAGGTGAGGAGCTTGGGACAAGAAGGTTCTCTTCCATGGCACTACCCTAGTGATCCATCTTTCTGACTATCACCAAGCACCTCACAGCACATTCAGCTCTGCAGTCTTCAATGGATTAACCCACTAATTCATATAGAACTCCCAGGATCTGATCACCTCACAAAAGTCCAAACTCAGAACACATGAGCATTTGGGGGACAGCCCAGATCTAAACTATAACAAAGAAAAAATCTTCTAATAGATAGGCCTTTGTGAGATAACTGGATTATGGAGTGAAAATCAATGTATTAGTGTACTGATGAGTCTACAGTTATGTGATGTTGGGAAGGGGAGCCTGCTTAGAGGAGGTGAGTCATTGGAGTCATGACCCCGAAGAGTGCATCTTCTTCCCTCCTCCTTTCATCTCAACCTTTGCTTCCTGACCAGTATGCCATGAACAAACCTCCTGTGCCATGCATTTCTGTCTCTATGCTGCCCTTACTCATAACCAGTTGCCTGTGACAACAGCTAGTCATGTGTCTCAGAAGCCTTTGTAACTGCTTTTCCAGGGAAGTTCAGAAGGGATTGGAGAAGCAGCTTAGGAAGCAGCCCTAGGCTGAAACTGCTAAGACTGTGAGCCAAAAGAGACCGGTTTCCCTTTACCTGTGCAAGTCAGGTATTATGTTTCAGCAGTGGGAAAGTAATGGAAAACATATGGAATGCAATAATTGAAAATAGTAATGGTGGTGAGTATCAGTCCAAGTATATCAGTGAATGACTTTGAATGCCAGTGGTCTAAATCCACCAATTAAAAAAGATTGTTGCACTGGATCAATAAAATAAGGCCTAACTATATGTTATCTACATTAAATGTACTTTAAGCATAAAGAGACAAATTAAAATTTAATGTATTCAAAAAGATATACTAATGCTAATCAAAAGAAAGAAGTATCTGCATTAATTTTAGAAAATAACAACCATTAAAAGAAAACAAGTTATAATAATAAAGACAACTACATAATGATAAGGAGTAACTTCTTAAGGAAAAGATAAAAATCCTTAATATCTGTGACCTAACAAAAATCATCAAAATGTAAGGTATAATGACAGAGCCATGAAAATAATTTAGTGAATAATATAGTTAGGAGTTTCAATAGTCTTCCATTAGAGCTGGACAGATTTAGAGGGCAAAGAAAAAAGAATCTTACCAAAAATCTAATTTATATAATTGACTCATACAGAGTATGTCATGTAACAAAAAATATGTATCCTTATTTAGATGTGATATTCATTAAATCATATTGCATTTTAAACAAACCTTGTTATACTTAGATAAATAACACAAAATATCTGCTTTTTATATTAAAATCACAATTTATGAATTCATAACACAAATTTAACTGGAAAAATTCTGAAACAGAGATTAAGCAATGCATATCAACATAAACTAGAGGTAAAAATCTGTCAAAAAATTTAGAATACTTTAAACTAGACAAAAAAAGCACTAATCAAAAATTGGGAGATGTAGAAAAGGCAATGCTTAAAAAGAAATTTATAACCAATGACACATATTAAAGATGAGCTAAAAATTAGTCACTTAATTTTCCATCTTAGGTAACTAAAAAGAATAGTGGACTCAATTCATTGTAAATAGCAGAAAAGACATAATAGGCAGAAGACATTAGGAAATAATGAAAGTGAAAATGAGAAATCAATACAGAAGAAAATCAATGTAAACAAAATTGGTTCTTTGGGAAACAATAAATATAAACAATAAGCCTTTAAGCCAAGTACATTATTTTCCAGTACCAGGAATTGGACTCAGGACCTTGTACTTGCCATGTAGGTGATGCATCACTGCCCTACATCCTGTGCTAAACCAGGTAAACTTACTAAACCACAAATGGAACATAAATAACTAAGATCAAAAATCAAAGAAAGTATATGTGTAGAGTCTTTGAATATTTAAAAAATTAGGAACCATATGCAAAACTTCAGGCTACAAAATTTGGTAATCTGAATGAAATGAGTTAATTCCTTGAAATAAACGATCTTCAAGATTCACTTATGGCCCGTGGATATAGCTCAGTGGTGCTGTACTTGCCTCATGTGTGCAAGGTCCTGAGTTTGATCTCTGGTACTAGAGAAAAGGGGGAGATATTTTGCAAAGTTTACTCAGGAAAGAAAGAACAATTTGAAAAGTATTAATTATATCTACTAAAGGAACTGAATACATAATATCTTTTGAAAAAGAAAATACCAAGGGTGGATTCACTTGTGAATTATACCCCATGTTTCAGTAAGACATTATATGAAATCTGTATCATCTCTGTCAGAAAATAGCATGGGGACTACTTATTAACTGTTTCTATGAGGACAACTTTGTGTTTAATAAAACCAGACAAAAAAACTATGAGAAAACCAATTATTCAGTGAATCACATGTAAAGACCTCAACAAAATACTAACAAATCAAATTTAACAATGACTAAAAAGTAATACATATTATAATCAAGTAGATTATCCTAAGAATTAATGATTGATTTAACACTCAAAAATCTGTAATATTAAGAAAAATTTAAAAAAAAATATTTGAGACAGGGTCTGGCTTTTTATAATTTAGTCTGGCCCCGAGCTCAGCCTTCAACTCACAGCAATCATCCTGTTTGCCTCCCGAGTGCTGGGATTATAGGCATGAGCTATGACGCACTGCAGTATGTGGTTCTGATTGCTGGTGGGCATGAGTCTCCATGCCCAGCATTGTTTTATGTGGTTACTGGGAATCAAACCAGGGCCCTTGCACTTGCAAGGCAAGTGACAGAACTACTGAGCTAAATCTCCAGCCCCAATTAAGAGATTTTTTTTTTAAATCACAGCATTATGTCAACAAATGTAGAAACAAAATCCATCACTGTTCATGACAAAAAGGCTCAGCAAGCTAGAAATATGACAACTTGTTCAATTTAATAAAATATTTCCATAGAAAACCCATGTCTATAATCATTTTTAATCATGAGAAATTAGTAGCTTTTTCACTGAGTTGAAAAAGACAAATGGATCTCCTATCACTATTCCTTCTAGCTAATGTATTTTTTTTTCAAATGAGAAAGTAAAAGAGTATTGATTGTCATGAAAGAAAAAAAAAAAACTAAAGATTTCTCAATTATGAATACCAAGAATCTGACTGAAGCAACAGAACTCTAGTAAATAAGATTATGGCAAAGTTTCACAGTACAAGACTCTTGCAAAAAGTCACTTCATTTGAAAAAACACACAAGACTTCAAAAAATATAACATCATTTCTACAAGTACAAAAATGAAATAGCCATTAACCCATGAGATTATGTATAAGACCTACAAGAAGACTATAAAAATGATGAAAGAACAGGAAAATACTCCATTCACATACACAAAGATTTATTCTTACCAAGATAGCAGTTCTTCCAAACATTATTTACACATTTAATGTAATTTCAATTAAAATCTTAGTAAGTGATTTAATGAAAATCCATTGTTTCTTACTTTTAAAAAATTTTTAAATCTTTATTGGTACATTATGAATATGCATCATCATCCCATTCAACATTGAGAGTTTGTATCAGAATATGACAGGGCTTGATTCTCATTTTTCCCTTTCTCTCCACCCTGCAAACCTCCACCCACTATATGCATAATCTTTTTTTCTTTTTTCTTTATTACTGTCACATTCTTTTTCCCCTCATTATTTACCCCTATGCCCTCTTTCCTTAAAATATTTTCTATTTCACAATATCAACTATACATACTACAGTTTTTCAAAAAGAGAAAGACACAGGGTAGCTGACAAATTCAGGAGAAACACAGAATTGCAGGAATGAGAGGACTTGCCTTCAGTATGCTAAAACTACCACACTCAAAAGAATGTGTAGTGAAAGGCCAGTATATCAATGAAACCAAATAGAAAGACAACAGTTGGACAATATACTCTAAATACAGTCTGTCTTAGCCAAGATAATAAAGGTAATATTATGCAGGAAAATCATTCTCTTCAACAAATCATGTTTGAAAAACTAGATATACATTGGTAATACATGAACATAGATATTTGAACACTGTAAAAATTTAATTTACATAGTATCGTAAACATGAATGTAAAGTACAAAACTATAAATGCATGTCAGAGAACATAGGAAAAAATAAATGCATGAAGTGAAGAATTGATAAATTGGCCTTGATTAGAATTAAAGACATTTTTCTCTCTTTCAAAGATATCAAACCATTGAGTGGAAGAAAATATTTTCAAAGGAGTTATTCACAACAATCTGATAAAGGATTGTTACAAAATATATGAAGAACACTTAAAACTCAATAAGAACACTACATAATTTTTAAAATAGGCCAAAAAATCTTAAACAGACACTTCAATAAAAAGATACAGTTAGCAAGTGACACATGAAAAGGATCATGCGTATCATCTGCTATCAAGGAACTGTAAGCTAAAAGGGAACTAAAATTCCACTAACATGTATCCAGATATTCAAAATCCAGGACGCTTGTGATGGTTTATATTTAGATGTCTCCCTAAAACATAGGTGGGGCTTTAGGAGATGAATGAATCACAGGAGAAGGACACTCAGATCAATCCACTGATGTGTCTATAGTAAAATGTGATTTGAGAGGTGAAACTTAGGAGGTAGATCACCGGGGGTCATGGCCTGGAAGGGTCTGTCTCCCACTCTCCTCCTCCCACCTTGCCATGAGCAAGCCACTTCTGCCCTGTTTCTCTGCCAGCCACCCTCCCTGGGAGCCAGCTGAAACTTCTGCAAACAGTGAACCCAAAATATTTTCCTTCTTTTACTGTGCAGGTATTAGGTAGTGGGTCTCACTGATGAGAAATAAACTAAGAAAATAGTGAAAAAAGGCTGGAATGATGTGGAATAACAATATTTTAGTGTTTGCCAGTGGTTATGGAAGAGGAGGAAAAAACAGGTAGAAAGAGAATTTCTGGCACAGTCAAACTACTCTGCATGACATTTTAGTGAGAATACATCATTTCACTCTTCAAACACAGAGATTTTATAACCTCTGAACTGTAAACTGTATATTTTGAAAGATAAGATAATGTCAAATGTAGTAAATGTACCTGATGGAAGATGTTGATAATAGGGATGATTACAGGAGTAAAATTGTGAGTACAGGGGTGAAATGGAAAATTTCTTTCTTTTAACTTTGCTGTGAAATAGAAGCTGCCTTAAAAACAGTCTCAGAAACAAACAGAAATCTATCAACTAGAAGATTATATTAGTTAAAGATCTTTAGAAGAGAAATAATTCAGGGGAAAATTATAAAACTGTGCAACTGGACTTCTTAGATAAGCTTTTAGGATCAAAGATGGAAGAGTCTACAATAGCTATTTGTGAGATCAGTCATAGAAGACATAAGGGCTCTCTGCCTAGTGAAGAGCTACATGTCCTAGGGGCTCCTCAGCCTAAAAATGGAAGACCCATAACAAGAGGAATTAAAGATGGAGCACTGACTGGTGCTCAAGGCTGGAGGCTCACTACAGAGCAGCCAGTGGAAGTTTATATTAGAAGGCTGATGAGCCCAGGGACAGATTTCCAAAGATGAAAGTGAAAGCAGAACCTGTTCCAAAATAGGAACATGTCCTTCTTTTTTTCTTTTTGTACTCCATCCACATTCAGACTACTACAAGCTTATCGGTTTGTGCCGCCCCTAGTCTAGGTGCCCTCCATGATAATCACAGAGACACGCAGACTGCACTCTACTCATTTCTTTTTTAACCACCTCCAACTTTAAAGGTTAAGATAACTGAACAAGAGCAGAGAAGAACTGGACTTATTTTTTCCTTTTTAAGAAGATTGGGCACATTTCTTCAGAATTCATCTTCGGTAACTAAGATAATGATATTTAAATCACTGATTTAACAGAGTGACTAATAAAACATTCACATGTAAATCTACCTTTGTTCCCCTTTAATATAATGTGACATAGGCAGATGATTTGTAAGTGCCAAATTTGTATTTTTTCATGTTTCACATTCGTTAAATGACGAGTCTTCATATCTGATTGTTATTTTGTGACCATTAGTTAAGTGGAAATTTTGAAGTACAATGAATAAGTGAGCTCTACATATGTTAAAGTTACATACTCAAATTTATCTTCACGCATGGAAATGGAAATACTTTATAAAGTTAAACACAGGAGGCGTAATCATTATTTCTTTATTTTTATGAATATCAACCTCAGGAAAAAAAAAAAAAACACACACATTGAAACTCATCACATCCAGAACTCTGACAACATCTAAAGCTAATTAAATGCTTGTTCAACATAATTGTCTGGAACTGATATCTCATTAGTGCGATCTCACTTCCATTCCCCGAAGTCATGAGCCACTCTCCTGAGTTTCCCTCTCCCCTTCACCACACAGCGGGAGAATGAGAACAACATGTGAAGAGATTGCTATCTGATGTTAAGAGATTTCATTTTATTAAATGCTTTTGTTCTAACATTTTTGATGGGTGTAACTATGTATGCATGAAACTGAAATTAAACTTTCTTTCTTTTATTAAGAAAAGTATTTATTGGACTATAGTCCAAAGGATTTTATGCAAAAGGAAGACAAAGTATGAAGTGTATTAAAACACTTGGACAAGTCGTTCATTCATTGCATAGATTCAAATGCAATGCAAATTACACATATATTCCATTGATTGGGATTCTACTGAGTGACTCAAAAGTGAATATAAAGTAGAAATTAGCATTTCCTGGAAAAGTTAAAGTACTAACTAAAAAGTCCCTCACTCCTGGGATTTAGCTCAGTGGTTCTAGAGTTGAAGCTGAGTTCAAGATCAGCCTAATCATGATGTGTATATGTAATGTACCAATAAAGATTAAAAAAAAAAAAAGATCAGCCTAATCTACAAAGCCAGACCCTATCTCAAAACAAAACAACAACAACAAACAAAATGAAAAAAATATCCTTAAAGGGAGGAAGGGGATCAGAAGGAAGAGGCCAGGAGAGTGGACAAAAGGACCTAAAAGCACGGAGTTTTTTTATCCATGGGCCAATCCCACAAAATGTGCCTCACTATTCTGTATTGAAAACATACTAGATAAAATCATCATTGTACTTCACACATTAGTACCCAGGATAAACTGTGAAACATCATTACTTATCTTGAGCATTTTGTGCCACTGGTCAAATTCTGAGACTCCTTCATGGATATTGTTTTCTTTCATCTTGTGCCTTTTGTGTTTAATATTTGTCTGCAGGTGAACTTTCTCTATTACGGGTAGCACCATCTCCTTTCAGCATATAAAGACTCTACTTGTTCTCCTTACCATGAGACAATGTTTCTGTTTTGCTCTCATATAAAATATAAATTTGCTGCTTTAAGCAATAAGCATGAAACTCCCTTCAGTCCTGGCTTATGTTGGTTCCTTGCCTTTCTTCCTGAAATAAAGCTTTCATAAATTAGAATGGCAATTTTAAATATTTTCAGTCCCACTGCTATACTTTATATACCACAAATGCATGCTGAGTCTTTCCAAATATTAATGCCAAGTTCCATGACAAACATATAATACTATTATTTTTACAAATTAGAAAATTCAGATTCATAAAGTATAATTCACAATGGACACAAACATAACCAAATTCCAGTTTTCCAGAATACCTGGTGTAACACCATGTTTCTCTTTCTTTCATCAGAATATTCATTATTTATTTATGATTCTTGGGAAGACTTTGAAGCATCTTTGAAGCAATTTGCCTGAAAATCACTTTGTATGCAAAATTTTCTTGATCGTTTTATTGAGGTATAGAATCATGCAAGTATTTTAAGAGGGAAAGACAAAGCCATGTAGCTAAATGAAGAAAAGGAAAAAAGTCTTGAAAGCTGAGTCATGTCAGGAAGGTGAGCTATGGGATGTGAACCCCACCTGACAGAAGGACTGAGTCAAGGTGTTAAGGAAAGTCTGGATCTCCTGGAGTTTATGGTGGTGTAGATATAAAATCTGCATAGCATCCTCAATAAATTTTCATGAAATCCTAGTTGTACCCTAGTGATTTGGAAAGATTTTAAATTCAAGAATGTGAAGGGCCATGTATTTAGCTCAGTGGTTCCAGCACCTGCCTTGCAAGCTCAAGGGCTGGGTTTGATCCCCGTCCATCCCTGGTAACCACAGTATGGTGGCTCATGCCTGTAATCCCAGCATTCGGGAGGCAGAAACAGGAGGAATGCTGAGTTCAAGGCTGAGTTCAGGACCAACCTGAACTACAGAGCAAGACTCTGTTTCAAAAGACAAATAAATAAATATTTTTTATCTTTATTGATACATTAAATATACACATCATGATTGCACTCCATAATGGGGATTTGTACCAGTATAAGACACAACTTAATTCTCATTTTTTCCCATAGCCCCACCCACCCTACCACCCCCCCATATACATAAAATTTGTTTCCTTACTTTTTTGTTACAATCTCAACATTGTCCCCTTTCACCTTATTTTACATTGAGCATTTTCT
>PVIR01029053.1:0-21423 GCA_004026965.1 Petromus typicus | reverse complement strand
CAGGACAAATTAGACAAAAGAAGCAAACGGGGATGAAGAACCCCTTATGACAGGTTAAGAAAGTATTATTTTGTGCTGACTTTCTACTGGAGACCATCTACAGTCTGAAATAATACTGACTTTCTCACTACTCTTTCACGGCCCACACCATTCGTGTCTGGGCTCCTAGTCAGCCCGTTTTAGAGGCCAAAGCCGCCCACGGTTCCAACCCAGAGCTGGCCTCCCGCCGCTCCCCTTCCCTCCTACAAAGCGTTTAACCTCTGCCATCTGGAGCTTTACAAAAGTCATGCTTCACAGCCTACATAAAGAATCTGTCGATTCTTGTCAGCCCAAAGGCCATAGCGTGGCATCTCATCACTCAGTGGCAGAACAAAATAGTATTCCTAAGTCTTGATTAGAAGTGTGAGCTATTTCTGGAAATGGCCATGGCAGCATGCTTACCAAATGTTTAGTTTGATAACTGGAGTTCTTGAGTATCTTAAAGAAGAGAAGAAAAACAGAAAGAATAAAATCATGTGATATCAGAACTAGGACGGAATTTAATTTTATAATATGGGCAAAGCAATCAGCATATTAAAATTACTTTTCCTTGAAATGTCACTTGAGAATTCCAGATCTCTCGGAGTTTCTCCCTGAGCCACCTCAGGTTTTCATGACTTGCAACTCTATCCACAAAAACAGAAATGTTTTCAGTTTGAACTTCTTAGAAAAGGACTTTGCTGGTCTATTTTCTTATAATTACTGTGCAGTTAATCTTTGATTAATGGCTTATATGTTGACACAGAATTAGTAGTTTATGTTACACTTCTAAATCACTCTCTACCATAAATAAAAGATTAGTGTCAAAATTGAATTTAGAATTTTGTTTTGAATTGATTCTTAAGGCAAAGCTGGTCTACCAGTTAAATACTGATTGAACCACAAGGGAATCCCAGTTAACTGTACACTTTGGATGGATTTCCCTGTTTCCCAAAATCACCATGTAAATTGATATTGTTAGGAAAACTAGTTTTTAATCTATCAGTGCTCCCATAACTTGTTTTTGCACTTGGAGAACACTTGCCCCCAGGAACCTGGACACTTTGTCCATCAGAACATCTTACTCAAGATTGTAGCGGTTACTGGTAACATGTCTGTGGAAAATGAAGCTTCCATTCTTAATTTTCTAAGTTTATTTCTGGTAATAAATTAACTTGTTTGGTGAGATATAAAATGTAGACTATTTTGCTGTGAGTTCTGTAGGGGAAAGGCAGCCTTTTAGCAGTTTCCTGGGACAACCAGTTCAGCAGAACTTCTGCAGAGCTCCTTATGCAGAACTCCTGAGTTTCCTTATCACCAGTTCAGAGGATGATCCCCGGGCATGTTGTTAAGTTTTGTGTTACCGAATCTTGCAAACAGATCCGTAAACAAACACTGGGATAGATATCAGGAAGAACTGCAAGGCCTGTCCTAGGAACTGCTCTGGCCCACCTCTTCTGTTTTTACCCCTATGCATTGCTACTTTGTATTGGCTCCATAATAAAAGAGCTGATGGAAGACAGCTCGGTGGTTCAGGCCTCCGAGGCTGTTCTCCCTGCTGGAACTCATCCCTGAGTGCCTCGTTTCCTTCTGCGACCCCGGACTTATATCAGGCTTACACCGGATTTGCACCAACAGAGTTCAGTTTTGTTTCCCTAAAAAATAAAATTGCATCTGAAGTCTAATCTCTAGTACCATAGTACACACTGTACTTGTAGGATAGCCTCTAGGTGGAGAAAAGATATTAAAGAGGTAATTAGCTGGAAATGGGGCCATTCGAGTGACTGCTAATCCAATATGACCGTAGTACATGCAAGAAGAGGGAACTGAATAAAAAAAATAAGTTAAAAAAAAGAAAAGAATAATGATCACCTAAAAAAAAAAAGAAGAGGGAACTGGATACAGAAATGCAGAGAGAAGATGGCGTGCAGTACAGGGAAGCGAGAAGACTTGTGTCTCCAAACTAAGCACAGTCGGGGGCTAGGTCCTTGGATGCCTTCAGGGAAAACAATCTCTTGACACCTTAACTGCAGACTTTCAGCCTCCAGAGCTGTAACAAAATGCCTTTCTTCAGTTTAAACCACCCAGACAGTTACCTTATCATGTCTGCCTTAACAAACAGACTCTGGTTTCTAGTAGTTTGTGAGGATTAGAGACAGCTCATTTAATTGTATGCCTTAGGAGAAGTCACATTCTGACCACATATCTTTACATGCACACAAAGTAAATGCCATAAGGGGGCAAGAAGGGTGTCAAAATGACAAATCAAAGCCAAAGTAAGTTAATTTCATAAACTGATTCAGTTTCACCAAATCACATTATCCATACTGGGTGACATTTGTGAAGTGCTGATTTCTCCATTCATTGGTACTAAAATTAATGGGTAAAAGAACTATTAAGCTTCCACACCATCAGCTACCACTAAAGTCTTTATTTTATTTCAACTCCTTTCATATACCTTATTTGAGAATCCTTTAAATCACTCTGCAGACAGACTGTACCTTCCTTATAAACGGGCTGAATTAGAAGAGCTATTGATTCAGTGCTTTCTTTTCTTCTCCATTGTCAACAATAATTAATATTCCTATTAAGTAACTATGGTTATAATTTGAGTTTCTGTTGCTAAGGACTAAGGATAATACACAAATCAATGGAACACTAAGGAACTACTTATTATTCCCACAAACTGTAATCTGAGATAAACACCACATGACTCAGTACATCTAAGGAAATCTTAAAACTCTGATGGCAACTTGCGGTGCCAAGCAAGTGCTAGCACTTTCAGACTCATGAGCAGGCAAAAACTAAGGTTTCCCGGAAACTGGGAAAAATGTATTGTCTTGTCAGCAAAACAGCTTCTTCCTTCCAGTTTTGTCATCTGTGTGGACTGAATCGTATGACTCTTCTTCAACAAAAAACAAACAATAGCAAACGTGTTCACCTGTAGGATTTATAAAAGCAGAAGTATGGGGAGGGGGAGTTCATTAGGATTTTATCTAGGGCTACAGAGAAAACTTATGCTAATGTCAACCCCAGGAATTTTTAACGCTACTACACGTGCCTGTGCTTATTGGAACTTAGTCCAGAGAAGGGCTCCAAGACAGTTCTAGGCAGACTAAGAAGTTCTTCCACTGATGCGCGAGCCTGTGATACAGGGCCTCATAAAGACAGATCCCAAATCAAGAATCCAGGGTGGAAACCAGATCTACCAGCCGAGTCACCGAGCTGCGCTCCGGAATGTCTGCACTTGGGACGCCCACGCTGACCTGTGTTCTACATACACCGAGCACGAAAGAGGCCAGCTAAGCGCCGCACGCAGGGTTGGTTTCTCCTTTACTAAGAAGAATGCACCCAGACACACCACAGATTAGCTGGACAGAGGAAGGGCAGGGTCTGACACTGCTGCAGGGTGAGTGCAGCCTACATGCTGGTATTCTGCGCAATCCACAACGTCTGCATCCATGGATTCAGACAGTCATGATTCAAAGGAATTCAGGGAATAAAAGCAGGTCTGCTCTATGCACACTTCATATTTCCTGTCATTATTCCCTTTTCCCCTAATCACTGTTCTTGTTATTGCAGTAACAATACCATATGACACTTATTAACGTGGCACTTCCATTGTATTTACATTTAATAAGTATAAGTAATCTAAAGATGATATAAAGTCTGCGGGAGCATATGGCAGGTTACACAGAAAAACCGCATCGCTTCACAGAAGGGACTGGAGTGCCAGTGGCTTTCACCGGGGGCCCCGCGGCCTTTGCCCTGTGCTGTACTTGTACTTAGCCCCTTCGGGTTCTCTTTTGAAGCAGGCCTCATCCTTTTCACAAATCTCCTCGCTAAGCCTTCCACCCAACATGCTGAAATCAACCAAGAGCTACACTAGTAGTACCAGGCTGCATTCACACTTCAGCAGAAAATGATAAAAGGTGAGATTGCATTTCATAAACAAATATGAAAAGGAAGTATGTGCAGACCTCTCTTCTAAAAGAAAGAGTTTGGGTTTTTTTTTCCCCAGAAAGGTCTGTCCACAAATCTTCCACCAAGGCCACTATTGACTATTCCACATGAGAGCAGCTCTTAAAACACACTTGTAGAACTTACATTGAAATTAGCCAAGCAATAAAATATAATTTTGGAAGAAAAAAGTAATTTCAGGAGATTCTTTGAACTACCACACATATAGAAATATATAGAATATATTTCAGCTCCATCTTTCATTCTGTTCATGAGCAAACATAAGGTAAAATAGATTATTTCTATTTGTTTGTTTGGTAAAGTAGACCAATTATTGTAGATAGGAAATGTTAGCAAATGGACATGTGGATTTACACAGAGAAATTCAGAGCACTAGAAATGAAGTCAAAAGGGCTAATATATCTTTTAAAAATATTTTAAAAGCAGGGCTTGGGATTTAGCTGAGTGATTCCAGTGCCCGCCTTGCAAGTACAAGGGCCCGGGTTCCATCCCCCGTAACCACATAACAATGCCAGGCGTGGAGACTCACACCCACCAACAATCAGAACTATGTACTACAGTGCCAGGCATGGTGGCTCACGCCTGTAATCCCAGAACTTGGGAGGCAGAGATAGGAAGATTGCTGTGAGTTCAAGGCTGACCTCAGAGCCAGCCTGAACTACAAAAGTAAGACCCTATCTCAAAAAAAAAAAAAAAAGAAAAAGAAAAGAAAAATTAAAAGTGGGATATAAAAAATCATTTTTAAGTAAGTAAAAAATTGAGTGAATTTGTCAGCATAATTCATTTTAAGAAAATGAAAAGGCAAGTTACAGACTGGAAGAAAATATCACAGAGAAATTTCACATATATTTTAAAGACAATATAGGATAATATATAAAGAAGACTTGTAACTCAATAATAATGAAATAAACAATCTAATAAATGGACAAAAGATATGAATAAGCAAAAACAGACAGAAAAAAAAATGACCAAAAAGTACATGAAAAATATTCAAGATCACGACGTATCAGAGAAATGCAAAGTAAAATCATAACGAAATACCACTTTAAACCCACTCCAATACTTACCACATGACCCACCAATCCTATTGGCAAGTATTTAATAAAGAGATATGAAGATATAAGCCCACAGAAACATTTGCACATAAATCTCATAACAGCTTTATTCACAAAAGCTAAGAATTACCAAAAACCCTACAGGCACCTCAGCTGCTGGATGGGTGAGCCCCTTGTACTACAGTCACTCAGTAAACTGCAGGAAAACTGCAGCAGACTACTGAAATATGCAACAGTGTAAATTAATCACACGACCATGTGCCAAACAAAAGAAGTCACGTGCAAAAGAACATGGACTGCATAATTTTGTGTGAAATTCTAGAACAGAACAAGTTAATCTATACTAGAAATCAGCCCCGGCTGGCTGGATGTCAGGGTCCAGGTGACAGCAGAAAAGGCACGATGGCCCTGTCACGTGTTTGGACTACGTGCTTACATGACTGCATGTATTTGTCAGCACTCAGTGAATTATGGACTCAGCATTTTCTCACATGTGAATTATACTTTAAGGAAGCTCATCTAAAATAGCATGAAAATGTGCAATGAACAAAATATTTATCAAGACAACCCTGCCCCTACTACAACAGAAACAGCCTGTCGTTTTAGTCTCCCCATATCGCAGTGTCTTGACTGAGACGGAACTGTCAAAAATCAATTATTTATAGGCTTCTTATCATGTAGTTTGTAGAGTGAAAATTAACAAAAATCAAGTATAGTTCACAAAGTTTTTATACTTAGTGTTCCCGTATACCTATATGTGTGTGTGTGTGTGTGTGTGTGCGTTTGTGTGTGCATATTATGTACCTATGCACAAATACATACCTATAGACAATCTATTTTATATGAAGCACATAAACACCTTGAAGACAGCCTACATGTCCAACAGATACATGGATAAATAAAGCGTAGTATTTGGGCACAGTGGAGTATTACTATGCCATAAAGACAGACAAACTTGAAACATTTGTGGGAAAAGAGATGCACCTCAACACCATATTAAGTAAAATAATTCAGGCACACAGCTTAAATATCTCAGGCTTTCTTTTGAGAAATCCAAGATATAAATAAAGAGCAAAATAAAAAAGGAAAAAGGGATACAGATGTCTTGCAAAAAGGATGAGGTTCAAGAAATGGAAGAGAAAGGAATGAAAAAAGAATTAAGAGTTGTTATGTACACATGCCAACTCCCCATGGTGAATATAATCATTATATATTGCAAACATGTCCTAACAAAACTAAAGAAACTTTTCATTTGGTATGCTAACTTAATGGCATTTGTATATAAAATTACCCCAAAGGTGATGTCTTTATTTCCAAAGGGTGGGAATGTTATTAATTTATCTTCTTCTCTCTTATGAGTTAGGAATTATGCCTGTTATTATGTTCATAAACAAGATCAGTTTTGGCTTCTGTTATTCCTACAAATTCAAATTAGGTGATGGATCCTGCAAAAAAGTTTCCATAATGGCCTTGCTTCTTAGAATGAGCGAGCAGCACAGGAGCCTTCAGTGCCCCTCACCTCTGCACTCATCTGCTAAGTCCAGGGTCATCTTTCACTAAAAGCATGTGGTATTTACAGGGCAACAGAAGGAAATAGTCTCGCACCATTGTTAACATAGGAATCCCAACTTGCCTGTTCATTAGCATCAGTTGTCCCTGCCTCCAAGACCAAGGGAATGGAAATCTACGGTGAAACCTGGGACCCTTGTTTAGTTAATACTGTCTCGTCATCACCTTATATACAATGATTTTTTTAAGGTCAGGCAAGTCTACAGAACACAGATGTAATGCAAGAAACCATAGAGCTTACCTTGGAGCTCTGGGAGATGGCTTCTCAAAAATGTTTGGTGCATTCATCGTGCTCAGATTTGGACTGTCTCTCCATTGTCTCAATGGGATCTAGCAAAGAAGAAGAGGTAAGTGACAAATTATAACCAACAGCCAGTTTCTGGGGTCTGAATGGCACTGTCTTGATGTAGAAGTATGCTCTGGTCCATTGTTGTCAAACAGTTGCCTCTCCTCCACAGATATTCACTTTTTCCCTGAACGTGACAATAAAGCATGGAGTTCCTCGCTCAAACAGTAATAATGTACACTTCTGGAGCAAGTAGCCCAGTTAAGGATGGGTGTAAGTGTATGTGGGATATGTGAATGACCGCCAAATGTCACAGCGCCACAGAGCAGCTGTTACTACGTGTGCTCAGAGTCCCTCCAAAGGCTCATGAATATGAGGCAGAGCTGTTTTGAAGGTTGCTGAACCTACAGTACATGCCTTTGGGGTAAAGAGTATACGATTACCAAACTAGTGTGTGAGTGACTGGTTTAGTAACGACCAAAGCCGGTACTCTGATTGAGATAAAAGGGGCAGAAAGATTCTATTAAACTCTTGTTGCTTTTGCTACTTGTGCCGGCCATGTTGTTGCAATGCTTGCTTGTCATCCTCACCTTGGAAATAGCCAATTGTGGACCAGAACCTCTAGGAACTGTAAGCCAAATGAATCCCCTTTAACTTTAGGATCAGGTATTTTGTCTCAGTAATAAGAAAAAAGTAACTAGCATAGAGCTACGAAAGTGAGCTAGAAGCTGAGTGATAAGCCCAGGAGACCAGTCACTTAGGACGTTATCTTTTAAAATATACATTCTTGAAAGCTTAAAGAGAAGATTCAATCCAATTCAGGAATAAGTGGAGCTGGCATCTCCAGGTGAAAAAGCTAATGATAATTTCATTGTCCAGCCTTCTGTCATCTGAAGATGATTTATCTTCCTGTAGAGCCATAAGCTAACAGAACCCAGGTTCGCACAAGTGTCTAGAAGGTATATGGTAAGAAACTAACTCATCAGAGGGTGAAATCTAAGTGACAGCATAGATCAGTCCTTTCAAAATCCCCTTTCCTCCGTTTCCTATGTTTATGTACACTGATTAAAGAAAAGACTCTAGAATCTTTCCCAAGGAAATACATGCACCCTTCTGACCAAGTTCAACAGAGGAAGTACAGAGAGAAATTTAAATATTCATATAGGGAAACTCACTCACTGTATTAGCTCTCTATTTGGCTTATAGATGGACTTATTTAAAGGGGTCAGCTTGTCCAGCCATAGGAAAATACCATAAAGACTATCACCGGAAATGTAGAGAATATCCAAAATATTATCTGTGGAAACATCAGAGGTTGCTTTTTATTATGAAACTTCTGGAAATTCTTTAGCAAATATGTTTCTAATATTTTTTAAATATCCAAACTTTTGAATTTTTCCTGCTACTCTACTGCAATATTGGTTGGCCAAACTAGAACTTTCTAAATCAACAACTTCCAAGTCTATCTGATTGACAGTTTTTCTTAAAAATATATATATCCTATCTTCTACATAATACAGTGGTCTGCTTTGCTATCCAGGAATATATGTAGCAAAAATCCTGATAAAATCATAACTCATTGTCAATTGTTCAACACAAATTCTGATAAAACAAGGAATAGAAACAAATGGCATATGCACATCTGTATATACAATTATACCACACAAACATGTCCATCTGACATGCTTCTAATGTGGAAGGTTGGTTTTGTTTTGTTGTATAGGTTTACTAATTAAACAGTAAAGTTATCTTTTTTGCATATTCCACACCTACAAGGCAATGTATACAATTTCTGGTTTTCATGTCTTTGAAATAGAGTAAAAACTTAAAAATACTTGTAAAGAAACTGCTTCATGGCCTTTTAGATTTTAGATTGCCTTAGTTGCTTAAAATTGCTCTGGCATATATAACACTGAACAAACAGTACCATGTCTTCGCACTCAGATTGTATCTCCATACATTAGTCACACCGGGCCATTAGCAGGTGTAAGAACAAACATAATAGACTCATCAAGTGGATTGTGTAAAATGAGCCTCCAGCCAGGACTAGATAGTATCTTGCACTGAAATAAGTGAGAAAATATGTTAGCAAAAAGTGGGCCGCTCACACTCATTCATATTTTCTCTATGATATTCCTTAAGAGCTCCACACATAGGTTGATAGAACAATTATTTACACTTCAGAAATATTACTTTAAACCAAGGTTATCAAGCTTGAACACTCATACATATCCCCTGAGAATCTTGGTGAGATGCAGATTATATTTCAGGATATGCAGAATGGAACCCAAGAGTCTAAATTTCTTTTATTTTCCTTCAATTTTCATTTTTTATTAGTATATGTTTGCAGTCCATAATGACCAAATCTCTAACAAGTTCCTCCTAACAATCTAAGTAAAGAAGCTGAAAGAGGACCCAGGATTTAGCTCAGTGGTCCCAGCACCTGTCTTGCAAGTGCCAGGGCCCGGGTTCCATCCCCAGTAACCACAGACAACAATGCTGGGTGCGGAGACTCAGGCCCACCAGCAATCAGCACCACACATGACAGTGCCGGGCGTGGTGGCTCACGCCTGTAATCCCAGCACTTGAGAGGCAGAGGCAGGAGGGTTGCAAAGGATGAGCTCAGGGCCAGCCTGAACTACAAAAGCAAAACCTAGTCTCAAAAAGAAGAAGAAAGAAGAAAGAAGGAAGAAGAAGGAGGAGGAGGAGGAGGAGGAGGAAAAGGCAGCTGAACAGGAGAATATCATTATGTCACATTCTTTTCTGATCCAGGAGGAAAATTGTAGTAGGACAGGGATTTTATTTCATTCTAGCGTTTTTTAAATTAAATAACTTCTATCCCTTTAAAGAGAAAAACAACGGAATATCTTTTTGTTTTGCTGACTAATTTTCTGGAATAGTTTCTTTTAGTAGAACGACTTTTAGGGAGAGCAACAAAACGGAGCATGTTTTCATTTTTGCTGATGTCAGCATTACAAATCCTTTTTCTAGCCCCACAGCGAAATGGAAATTGAACAATTTGTTCTTGTAACTTTGGCTTATGAGAAACAGTTATATTTATAGAAACCTCAGGATACTTTCTTCTCGCACTCTTCTTCAATACCTGCTGTAGAGTTTGAGTTGAGCCAATGACAGCAACTACCCATAGCCAAAATAAGACATTTTTTGGCAGCAAATATGTCCTTGGTGAATCATTATAGGAAAGATAGCACGAGAACTTGACAGTTGTGTAGAAAGAGAGGAGAAGCAATTCTAACAGGTCTGCTCTTGCTGCGGGTAGCTCATTGCAGTTGTCACCATACTGGAAATCAGAGTTTCTTCAGAGTCCCATTTCCTCCCATTCCTGTGGCCCCTGCTACAAGTGCCACCTGATCTAACCCACTTTGGGGCAGTCCTTGGCATTGCTGTCACAGCAGCAGCTAAACCCTAATTATGATTGGCTCGTACATTGTACCCGACCATCAGGACTGGCCTTACTCTATGAGGAGCGCTTGCTCTAGGCGCCCAGGGAGGGGCAGGTCTGAATCTGTGGCTGGGTGGGTGAGGCTGAGCCTCATTAATGTTAGGAATGCTGGCAGCAGCGAGCCCACTGTACAGAACAAGCGCTTATACTACTGGGCAATCCTCACATGGCAGGATAGTCAACAGACAGCTCATCTGGAAAGGCATGATTTACTGTCTGAAATGCACAGCTGAGCTTTTAATTCTCTTTTAGGTGTAAAGTGAGCACACAGAATTTGGGCCATCTACTTCCAGAACCATGGCACACATCATAAGGAAGAGAAGACTGAACGGGACAGTTAATAAATCACTGGGCTGTCTTGACCCGGGTCAGACAGGCCACATTTCCATGTGTTTTTTAAACGCCAGCTCATGAGAGCTCTGAGTGGTTTTACACTGGGGTGGAGACGCTGCTCGCACAGTCCAGCTCTCACCTCTTTACTGGAGGTGGTAAGCATTTGAGCTCTCTGAACTATGAAATTATCATGCCGTGACTCTCACTTCTAAAGCCTAAGCCACCCCGTCCCACCCCTGAACGTGGTGTAAAAGGTAAACCACTGCCGGGGGCACAAAACAAATCATCTACATTCGACTTCAAACGTTTCCGACACGGTCTACAGAGAGGTTTTCCTCTACATCTGTGCCGAGGGCATAAAATACTATTTTCATATAATATGAACATTCTCTAAGCCATCCCAGCGACACAGCGCAGCTGCTCTACTCAGACTCTCAGCAATTTCACGTCCCTGCAGAAAACTGCTGTCCGCCTCCTGCTCCAGGAAGACACTGCAGCTGCCACAGGACTCGCCGGCTGTGAGCTCTGACAGCCACCAGCTTCCTGCGCCGCGGCCAGTGGAACAGGAATTACCTCAGGTCGTTCATTCGGTGCCAGCGGCGGTGCCTGCGCCATTGTTGAGCATTTCCACGCTCAGGAACCCTCCCTCCCCGCGACTGCCTGCTCGCGAGTCACCGCCATTCTGAATCATGCAAATCAGGAGGTCACATCCTCTGACTCAGGAGGCTTTTTATTTCATTGAAATTGGTTTTAAAATGGCAAGCAGAAAGTTGAGTTTGTTTAGCTCTTACTTGCCAAAGACATCACGTTTCCTTCTCCGACACGGACCCAGCTGTGCGGCGGGGAGGAAGCGGGGTCGGGGTCTGAGGCTGGCGAAGGCGCGGCCTCCCCCTTGCTGTCAGGCTGCCACCCACATCCCTGCCAAGCTCTGTGCAGCGCTGAGTAGTACATTTCCATCCGTGTACTGTTCTCCACATCTTCCCCAAGGGAAAGGCGAGTCAGGATATGCACACAGAGGACGCAAAACCGAAATAGCCTCGTTTCGTGCAGTTCTACAGCTATTGCATGAGGTTCCTCCGCTCTGTCCATTCTGAGCACCAGTAACCAGTATCTGTTCTGCTCTGGTTAAGCAATTAACTAAGCGTGGGCCAGGTATCTGTGATATTGTACTCTACCGTGACAGGCTATGTGCGTAGAGATTACGAATAGTGTTTGAGTTTCGATGAGTTGGTCGTGTGACTTCCCAGTTGCATGAACCTAAAAAAATTCATAGAACCTCTCTGAGCCTGATTTTACTCATTTTTAAAATGAATTCATACAGCGACCTCTCTCACAGAGTTATTGTAAAGATTAAATTAATTAATTCTGTGTTGGTTATTTTTTATTCTCATTGCTGATACAAAATAGCTGACACCCAAAGTTAAGAGGGTGTCATTCCTAAGTTTTAGGCTTACGGTGCACAGAGGTTTCAGTCCACTTGACTGGCTCCAAGTCAAGAATGACAAACGGAGATGGCAGAGCGGAAGCAGTGTGGTGGGCACAGGGCAGCACCACTAACAAGAGAACCCGAACAGTGTCTCCCTGCCCCTGCCGTCTTGTTCAGACTCCGGGCAGGCAGCACTCACACCCTTAATCCTAGGCCTTGAGCCGAGCACTGCATTATGAATTCCAGCCTCACACTCTCGATCAAGCCTGTGACCACAGGAGGCTTTGGGGGGACATCCAGACCCAGCCCATAATAATACAATTCTTGTTTAGTTCTTGGATCAGTGTCCGGTAGATGTGAAGTAGTGTGTGATGATTAGCAGTGTTTATCACACAATGTATCCCAAAATCATTTTCTTTAACTCAGAGGTAAAGCCAGAGAAACATGGCTCATTGTAGTTTACAGAACAGAACAGTGTAGCCCAGACTTTGGAGTCTTCATATGACAGCAAAATAGCGGCCAGGCCACAAAATCATCACAGTACTTAAAAGTCAGCCAAGTTGGGCCAGGGATTTAGCTCAGAGGTTCCAGTGCCTGCCTTGCAAGCGCAAGGGCCTCGGTTTGATCCCTGGAAATCACATACAATACTGAGTGTGGAGACTCACCCCAGCAGCAACCAGTACCACATACCACAGTGCCGGGGGTGGTGGCTCACGCCTGTCATCCCAGCACTCGGGAGGCAGAGGCAGGAGGATTGCTGTGATGTGAGTTGGAGGCTGAGCTCAGGGCCAGCCTGAACCACAAAGCAAGACCCTGTCTCAAAAAACTAACAACAAAAAGTCAGCCAAGTTAAAAAAAAAAAATGAAATATATATATGGAGTGACCTTTAAACTCCATGTTCTCATCTATTAAGCAATAAGAATCAATTTTTTCTCATGGGATTCTAGTGGCATTTAATTAAACAATGCAGGTAAAGCACTTAACTCAGAAGGATTAACTGTGTAATTAATGTTAGTCATCATTTCCACCAGAAAGAAGTCACCATTTCCAGAATTAACAGGAAAGCAAGTGTGTATGAAGTGCAGAAGACACGCAACTAGCATCTATTCAAATCACTGAAAGTCCATTAAACCCATTAAATTTAAATCCATTAAAAATGACACATGTTGTATGACTGCATGCCCACATGGTTCGACACACTCTCTACATTTTTTAAAGTTCAACAATTTAATCATCATAATTATTCAAGGAGGAAGTCCATTGTCCAGCCCCACTTTACACATGAGGACACGGAGACCATACCATTCCGAAGTTCCAGACTCAGAATTCAGTCCTAGGCTCTTAAGACAATAATCTTGAAACACTGTCCAAGAAAAATTACCTCAGTAGTGGAATTGACTTCTGTCCATTGTGTACTGGGCACAAGGAGTCACTGAGCATTTGAAATGCAGGTTCCGTGACTGAAAATGGAATTTCCATTTTTACCTGATCTTAATTTGATGAAATAGTCATACTGAATGGCACAGCCTACACCACTGTGTATTACTTGACTAAAGAAGTAATAATGTTGGCTTGATTGACCAAAGAAACGAGGGAAGACCCTTGCCCACACTGCTCTTGTTCTCCTGGTCCTACATTGGCTTCAGTTACATCATCTCGTCTATTATTTTATCTTGATCACTCTTTTCTTTTTATAATGACTTTTTTATGATGCATGAATTATTTCTGTAACAGAAGTTTCCATCTCCAAAATATTTCGTGAATAGTAGTTTATTGTTTGACGTTCTACGGCCATTTCCAAAACAGACTTATGCTTCCTCAGTGCCAGACACACTGCTTTAGCTACAGGCCACGTGAGACAGTTTTCAGCTCGTCACCCACAACATGTTTCTTTGGGTGCAGTAGGAATTCAGTTTTCTCTCTTTTGTAGAGTTAATTTTTTTTTTTAATTTTCTGAACCAAAAATGGAACCTTTGTGAGCCGAATCAGCCATGCTGAGGCTTTCTGTGTGACCCCATCACACTTATTTCTCTCGTTGCAGTAAACGATGCCCTCACTTTCGCCTCTGCTCCACAAATAACACTCCCTGACTGTGCCTGCCTGAAAATGGTGAGTCCCTTTCTCTCCAATCTTCACACTTCCACCACAGCCCTGTTATTTGTTAAGTGTGACCTGTCCATATCCAGCGAGATTTGTCAGAGATGATTAAAGCAAACAGTGAAATGTTTCCATTTTATAAAATTATTACAGTCAAAGATAGATTGCTATTGATATCCCTCAATGTACTCCCTCTCCATTCAAACTTACATATCCCATTATTCTGCCACTTTCAGAACCAGTTCTGGAAGTCCTCTCTTGTGTATTCACAGGTATGATAAAAAGTACTATAAATGCTGTTGCTGAGTGCCACGCACTGGACAGACATGTGTGTAAAAAAATTACAGTATATTTTCATCCGTCTTGTTCAGTGGACCTGGCACTGTGTAACTTCTGGCTCTTCCCCAAGGTCAGATATATCATTAAAGGTCAATGTTTAGAATCAGTGCAGGCCATCGAGGCAGCCAGGACAGTGTAACTGCAGACACTCATGTAGGAAGCCTTGCAGACCTGCTTCAGAAAGTGGCTACAGAGATGGGCCAACTGTGATGGAGGGAAGGAATATATTGGGACAGATTAAGAGCAATGCATCTTCTGCTATGATAAAGGTTTTAAATTTAAATATTTACAATATTTTTCAATTACAATCTACGAAAAACTTAGAGCATACTTAAGTTAAATCTATTGTAATCAATAAAATGAGATGCATCTCGCTACCGTTCATCGCTTTACTTAGTCATCTCTATTCTATCCACATACACATTGTCCTCCCTGCAAGCATGCCAGAGAGTATGGCTCTGTCACTCCACCCAAGTTTCCCACTTAGTATCACTCGTGATCAGTATTTTTTAAATTCCTTTGCTCGAGGCTGGGGATACATCTGAGTGGAACAGGACTGGCCTGGCATGGGCAAGGTCTTGAGTTTAATCCCCAGCACTGCAAGTCATTTTTTTTTTTAATTATAAGTTTCCTTTCCAAAATCACTACTGTGATAATTTTCTTCGGAGCCACATGGTAGAAATGCCATGGAAAAGCTGGGAACTTCAGACAAACTTTTAAAATGTGACCTAATGATTACTAAAATTTAAAGTGGGGGCAGTGGCACGCCCAGACCTGCAGCTTGCGTAGCTGTGCCATGGCGCCCTGGGGAGTCCGCCTGTGCATCTCCAGCTCAGTCATTTCCTTTCTTTGTTTCCAGCCTGGATTTCCAAGCAGAATATTCACAGCTGTTTCTGTACACTGGCTGACTCAGCCGAGCCACAGCTCTGTGAGGAAGGTAGATACGTGTGCTGTCTGTTTATCTTACCCTTTTTTCTAGTGATTAGGGTGGTGGTTTGGAGAGAATTCTTTTCTCTGTTTCCTTTGGGCCCTCTCTTCTCTCTTCCTCCATTCCTACTGACGTGTTCATAGGTTATCGTGTGTGCAATTTGTGCAACACAGTGAATCGAAGGGATTAACACATCATTTTGATACACGACTTTGTTTTCAATGAAACAGAAGTCACTTGCCATAGCACTTAATAGAAACAAAAACAATAAATAAATTCTTGTTTCTCTCGAGAGAACTAAAAGTCCCATACTCGTGGAAACCGCACTTTTGGCCCTCACTTCTCTACCTCTGGTTAGCAGAAAACTTTCAGTCAAAAATGGCACTGACACCTCATAAATGTGGAGAGCTAAAAACCCTCCATTTTGGGTTAGTATTATGGTATGGACCAAAACATTCTCTCCAAAGTCTTATGTGCTAATGGGAGGGGCTTTTGCATCATGGGGCACTACAGTGGACTTACTGATAAGAAGTCGGGTCTGGTCTGACGAGGAGGCTCACTGAGGGTGTGACCAGGACAGCCATCTTCCTCTCCTGGTCCTGCTTCCTGGCCAAAATGATGTGAGCAGCTTTATCTCTGCTGTTCCCTTCTGTGGTACCATCATGCCTTAGAGCCTGGCACTTCATAGACCATACCTTGAACCAAACTAAACCTCACATCACTTAAACTGGATTTCTGTTGTATCAGAGCAACAAAGAAAATGATGAAGACAGTGGGTTCATATGGATGGGTAAGAGTATACTTTAAAACTGCTCACATAATCGGTCCAGAAAGCCAAAGTGGACAGATTCTCCAAATATGAAATCAGAATTATGAAAAAAAAAAATAAGACACCAGTTGGCAATGTCATCACCACAACATTCACTTGTCAAGTTTCTAGCCCAGCCTAGAAGCAACAGAAGGTAAAGGAGGAACAATAGACTTCATGAGCAAAACTACAGGGTTTACCTTGCAGCTTCACAGAAATAACACCAATAAGAGTAAAGCCGGTCAAAGATTCTGGAGTAACCTCAAAAGGGATTGTGAACCTAACCTGAAGAAGTGCTAGCAATGAAGAAAAGGAAACCAATTTAAGAAACTTTAATAGGTTTAAGACACTATTTTATGATTGATGGAGTTGGCATGAGGAAGAAAAAATTCCTAGTTTTGCCAAAAGAAAAATACACAATCAATTGTGCATTCACTGAATTATCCTAACAGCATATTGCCAAATAGCCAGTCCTTATGCCAAAACCAAACCTTGTGTCAAGAAAGTGGAGAAGAGTGTGGATCAGTTCAGTTTAGCACATATTCAAACAAGTGCCAAGCAATGACTTTGCCCTCAAGGAATACTTCTTCAGGTCAGGAAACAAAATAAAATACACATGAAACTAGACAATAATAGAAAACAGTAATCCATCAGCTGAAACAGTGTACACTAAAATGACAGAGGTGCAGAAGTAAGTTTAGAAAAGTCAAGGAGGTCGTCAGGGAGGAAGTAGAATCTAAAGAAGGTGAAAATGTTATAATCAAAAGTCTATAAATATTTGTGAAGCAGGAAGAAAACGTTCAAATGGAAAAGAGAAATAGGTAGGGGCAGGAGAAAGCAAAGAAGGGAAAGAAAAAATTTGATGGTAAACTCAGAAACCAAGGTCATGTATACAGAGGGAGTGGAATTGAAAGGAGGACAGGGGAAAGGGGAAAATGAGAATCGATGTACATCATATATAGGTACAAATCCTGAATGATGAACGTGATCGTAATGTATACCTAATATGTACCGTAAACTCAATCAAGTAAAATACAAAAACAAAAGTCTTAGAATAATTTCTTACTATTTCACAATACCTGTTATACATTTTAGAATTCATTTACATCTTTAGTTCCCCATACCAGAGAAAAGGTAAGGTATTTACACATCTATGTCCTATTTATCTCACTTATGAGTATGTCCTTAAGGTACACCCATTTGAGTATATTGAAAAGGAAATGGGGGGTAGGGGTATGTAAAGCAGGGAAAGAAAAAAAATTGATAGTTTAAAAAATGAAATAAAGCTTATGTATATAGAAGGTGGGGGCCGTGGGGGGAGGGGGATGGGAAAAAATGAGAATTAAGTTGCATCACATCCTGGTACAAATTCTCAGTGTCGACTGAGATCATAACATGTATATAAAATGTACCAATAAAATCAATTTCTAAAAAGTCTTATAAATATTAATGAATTACGTTCACCTGAGTGTAACTTGTATAAGTGTAGATACAATTTTCAAATGCCTTTTTTCCACATTCACTGTTGAGAGAAGTAAGAAAGGAGTTGCTCCAGTCCTGTTGTGGATGCCGTGAGGCAGATGAGGAATCCTGATTTCGCTGGTTTGCCCATTATTAGGGGGTTCAGAATCCTACTCATTACAAGTCTGTTAAGGCTCGCCCAGCAGGGAGCCAACAATCCGCCACCATGATGTGTACGGACCAAGGCCAGACTAAACCATGACAAACATGAGGGAACCAGCAGGATTCCCAGAAGGAACATGCAGGGCAAAGCAAGGCCAGGCCGCTTCTCTGCACACAAAACCCGAGTGGCAGAGAACTAGAGAAAGCTGAGTCTTTTCTAGGACAATAAAGTTCAGAGGAATCTCTGTAGCACACAGCAAATCACACCATAGAAAAGAATGAACAGATACACAGATGGTCACAAAGCAGGGGGTGGGGGAGAGCCAGTAGCCTGCGCTTCCGATTTAAAGAACGTGAAAAAGGAACCTGAAAATGAGGGGTGGTGAGTAGAAGCACCAAACACAGCTAGTGAAAAAGACAGACAGAGACACATGAAAGATCTAAGATGCGTATGATAGGGATGGATCAGACAGAGGACCACAGACAGAACAGTCACAATCCAGAACTCAAAGAGAAAGTAAGTACAAACAAGAATGTGGAAGAAAAAGAATCTGTGTATTGTTGAAGGAAATGTAAACTAATACACTCACTATGGAAATCAGTGTGGAGATTCCTTAAAACACTAAAAACAGAAATTTTGTTTGACCCAGCTATTCCTCTTCTAGGTATTTTCAAGGAGTTTAGATTCACATTACAGTGATACTTGTATATCCATGTTCAAAGCAGAATAAAGAAAATATGGCATATATACATAATGAAGTACTACACAGCCACAAAAATGTTAAAGTTGAATCACTTGTAGGTAAATACGTATACTTTGAGTCCATAATACTAAGTGAAACAAATTAGACATAGATGCTTAAAATATCACAGTGCCCAGTGTATCTGGTGTACTGAGACAAGGGGGCAAACAGATTCATCTCATTGCTAACTTCAACTGGATGCTAGACGGATATGATATCCCACCTCCAAATGTTAAATATGTTAGTAAAATGTAATGTAATATAAGGTTAAGAAAATTTAAATGTTCCATCTGCTATTGCTTTTATTTTTTATCAAATCCTATAGATAAAAGCAATTAAATTCCTATAGCTAAAAAGGGCTGAAAAACCATTTGCACACTTTTGCTTCCAATAGCTGATGCCAGCATTTGTGTTCTTGGAAGTCTACCCTGTCCTCAACCACACCCCAGAAGTACAAGTACTTTGCATTTCAAAGCTGTAAAGACAGAATAGGTCAGCCAGAGCAAAGGGAGGTGATGTTTGGAAGTGAGGCAGTGACCCACCCCACTCCCTCGGATGGCTTCTTAGGCGTTTTTGATGGCTTCTTAGGCGTTAAAAGGATCTAGCTGCAAGAGATTCCACGGGGAATGTGACTTCCGCTGCCCTGTCCGTGCCGAGGGCAGCTGGACCTCTCATGAGGACGTGGGAAGAGGAAGCCTGGACACTTAGACATTCTTGTGTCCAGACTGGAGCCCCCCATTTCCGCATGGAGCAGACAGTCGTAAACTATGAGCTCTCAGGAGGGGCAGTGACAGGCTGGAGGCCATGGGACTGTCACTCCACCTTCTGGATGGAAAAGCTCTTATTGTTGTACAGACGGTGGGACAGGGCGGGCACCCACCGGAACAGGGCCCATCGGAACACCCTCCAATCCTGACGCACAGGGACAGAGGTGCTTCTTTTGCTTGGAAAAGTGTGGTTTGTGTCCACAGAGAAGCAAAGACACACAGATTATAGATGACATAATCTTTCCTCCCCCTCCCTCTTTCTCTGCCTCCTTCTGGCCTTTTTCCCACCGCCCTTCCTTTCTTCATCTGTCCGTCTTTCCCTCCCACCCACTTCTCTCAGATCCAGTCAGCTGGAATTCAGCCAGGGATGAATATTTTTTAAAAAACCATGAACTGTATGCAGAGCAAACAATTTCTTCACAATACCACTTCTTTCTGATCATCGTTTGTCTTCGGATGTCACATCCCTGAGTAGAAATTCTTTCCCATAAGACTGTAAAACAATCTACTGCAAATAGACTTTGTTGTATCTGCTACATTAACCAAAGATAAAGACAGTTCTGATTTCCAGAGCAGACATATATGAGACTCAAGCTTTCATGCTGGAATTTAAAAAAAAAAAAAAATACATGCTGGAAAAATGATGCCTCCCGACATATTAGGAAAGAGATCTTCATCAAAAGCTGTATACTGTTTGTGATAGCAGCCTGACAAGACTTAGTCACTAGCTCACATTAAGATCAAAGTTTCATTGAGGACTCACTGCCTGCCGCAATAGATAACAAAACATATGTTGAAATTGTAACCCTCGTGGTGAGGTTACATTGCCAGCAGTTTCTAGCTGGCTGGGTAGACAGACATCCCGCTTCTCCATTCTGAATCTCTTCTTACTGCTCTACAATGCTGAGGATGTCAGCAGCCGCTTATTATGGATTTGCTCAGCACCGTGGTCTGAACCTGAGTGTGCCCCCATCATCCACCTGTAAAACTCTTCACTCTACACTGACAGTAGGTGGCAAAGACTTCAAGCAGTAACTAGGTCACGGGGGTAGGGGCCCCATAAGTAGTGCTCAAGTCCTTAGAGAAGAGATCAGAGAGCGACCCACAGCACCCTTCTGCTATATGAGGCCAGAGTGAAAAAAAACTATCTATAATGAGAGAGTGGGCCTCTCTAGACAACGCATCTGCCAGCACCTTGGTGCTGGACTTCCAGCCTCCATTGGCTTATGGTAGTTTGTGACAGCAGCCTGACAAGACTCAGTCATGAGCTCACATCAAAAGCAAACAAAGTCAACCTGGCCTGTTCGTCCCACAGTCACTAACGTACTTCAGGCCACTTCAGGGCAGTTCAGGTTCCAAGACATCCCTCTCCTCTGTAGCAAGCCCGGGATGGGAGGAAAGCAAGAACAATGGCATTGAAAAGACCCCAAGTTGCATGACTGCAAGTTATATGTAGCCCTGACCTCCAATGTCGACTGATGTCAACTCTGGCACGTGAATCCATCACCACACGTTTCCTTCCCACTGCAAATAAATCTGGGAAGTGTTTACCCAGGAATTAGTAGAAATTCCTTCAGTTCACATCCATCCTACCCTGAGTCCCAACTGCAGAAAATCAGGATTCTTTCTTCCCGCTCATGTTTTTTCATTATTCTAGGATAGATGAGCTCAAAAGAGAAAAGCACAGAAGATAGTGTTAAGTTATTGCTAAAGATTCTTGCATCCTGCTCTTTATTTATTTATTTTATTTTTTTTTTTTTTTAGGTTTTTTGAGACAGGGTCTCGCTTTTGTGGTTCAGGCTGGCCCTGAGCTCAGCCTCCAACTCACATCACAGCAATCCTCCTGCCTCTGCCTCCCGAGTGCTGGGATTACAGGCGTGAGCCACCACGCCCGGCACTGCTATGTGGTACTGGTTGCTGCTGGGTGTGGGTCTCCACACCCAGTATTGTTATGTGGTTACCGGGGAATCGAACCCGGGCCCTTGC
>PVIR01029052.1:0-21403 GCA_004026965.1 Petromus typicus | reverse complement strand
TATGGCATACATCTTCAGACAAAACACTTTTAGAGGGACACATTTCCCTTGAGAGAACTCCATTCTTCTAAGACATAAAAGCCACAGAAAACGTGAGGAAATGTTTCAAATTAAAAACATCCGAATGTATGAAAAATAAATATAATTCTTGAACCTAGGACGTAACCTATATTGCACAAACTAGCTTCTTTAAAAAAAAATTTAAAGAAGTTATTAGTTGGATGTCTGTAAGGACTGGGAAATGAATGATAAATTGCATTTAAATACATGAATATTGTAATAATGTTAACTTTTTCTGAGATTGATGATTATATAATAGAGAATTGTTACTTTTAGAAAAATTACATTGAAGAGTTAGAATTAGTCTTGGTACCCCTAATTTTTCCTCAAAAGATTCAGAAAAAAATTTCTGTGTGTGTGTGTGTGTGTGAAGAGAAGTAAAGAAAAATTAAGCAAATTAGATAAAATAGTAGGAATAGCCAAATATAGGAAAAGAATATGTGCGTTGTGTAACTATTTTATATTTATTAGTCTCTGTTTGAGATTGTTGTCAAGTAAAATTTTAAAAAGAAAACAGAAGGGAGTCGCAAATAATACACAAAATCAAAATAAAAGAGCTTTTTTCCCCTGGATAGTGTTAAGCTTCATTATTTAGCTTGATGCTGGAATTCTTTAGCCTAACTTTCACTTTAAGTAACACCTTGGCCGTTCTTTTAAAGTCATGATCCACACTGTATATTAACCATTGTTACTTTCTATTTTATTATAATGTTTAAAATTTTTTCATGTAAGTGTTTTTATACTTCCATTATTAATATTTACTTGCCTTACATTACAATAAGAAATGTTAAAGACAGAAATTATGAATAAAATGACTGAATAAGTGAATAATCATAATGAAAGTCTTTAACTCATAGCTTTCTAAGGTGCTGGTTTGATCTTGCTCTTTCTGGTTGGACTACAGACCCTTGTCTTGTCATTCAATAAAAATAATTGTTAAAAATCATACATGTGACGAGAAAAATGTCTTGAGCTTGTCTGTGGCTCAACTATCTGCATTTCTCAGGTTTTTCTCATTTCTCATTTTCTTTGCAAACCAGTCAAGGCTGGATCATTTTCATGAACAATAAAATACATATGAGTTTCACTTTATGGAAAAGATATAGCTAAAGGCTAGGACTACAACCTATAAATTTTCTGAGTATTTTCATTGAATATTTTAAAAATTCATGGTTCAAAAGATTTAAAGGTTAGAGTATATCCATCACAATGCCTATTTGCTCCTATGCATGTGGATTTTGTAGGCATGTTATATGATGTACAATTCCAAAACTAAAGTCCTGTCTATTTTAATATTGATTAGAAATTTCTTATTAAAGTAGAAAGTTAGATATATCTCAAAATCATTAAGACATTTTAAAATATATATATATACCTAACTGAAAGTTTCCTGAATTGTTTGCAAATCCATAAAACTATTATTTTGTCTTGTAATCAGTACATTTTACTGATATTCCTTCCATAATTTATGCTCCTATTGTATGTTAATGAAGAGTTAATGTTAATTTGATCAAACTAAGATTAATAAATGAAAACATAATTATTAAGTAAGAAAACTTACAATTCCTAAGAATTAATACTTAAACATATGCCAGTATATGAACATACAGAAAGAAAAGAGATAAAAGAATTTTAATAATTTTCACTAACCATAAAGGATACCTTTTGTTACAAGTAGATTTATAATTTCAGCACCTGCAAATTCAGACATCTAAAATAGCTATAGTTAAACTACTAAAAAGATCTATTTGAAACCTTTTTCCCTACTCTCTCTAAAAATATATTTTAAATGTCCAAAACCTAATAGAATCGCTTCAGGCATTCAGTTTAAATTTTAGATGCACTGTCTAAAATAACTCCTGCAGTGAAATGCAGCACATTAGTTATTTCTAACACATTCTAATGGACCACAATAACTCCAGCGACCACTGCTGAGTAAACAGGGTAAGAAAAAAGTGAAAAGAAACATAAAAGTTTAAATAAATAAATTACCTAACATGAATCAGTAGAGCATTTGAGGTTTGATTCTGGGGTTCTGGGAGGTATATGAAGACAAAATGTGTATTTCATGGAACTATGTATTGAAACTAAATATTTGGCATAAAATATAGACTAATGTAAGTTGAAAGGCAAACAGCGGTCCATCAGCATGCCTTTGATGATATTCCCATCACTTTTAATTTCCTCTTTGGGTCATTATGCAAAGTAATAGATAAGTGTAGTGCAATCACTTTAATAAAAATCCTAAATTGATATCTTTTGCAATGTTGAGTAGACCTTTGAAATTTGAAAACCTTACCTTGTTAATTGACTTTATTAATCTAAAAATGGCACAGTCAATTTCTTCATACTATACAAATTTTTATTACCTAAAATAAATGGACATGCAACACATTTATAGTACCTCATTTATTATTATACAAAGGGAGACATGATCCAATTTTAGTCACAGTATTAATACAAAACCCTAGTTTATAAATATAAAACCCTGTTTTTTTTTTTTTCTTCTCTATTAAACTTATGCGTATTCTTCAGTTTTTTCAGCGGGTGGAAAGAAACTTAAGATACATTTTATGGCTCTTGACCATTGTCTGTCAGTGAAACAAGAGAAACTGAGATGAATCCCTTAATCCAAGAGAAAAGGAAACAAAAATATATCTAAGGGTTCTAAATCATCAGTCCACAACACTGGACCTGCAAGAACAGAACAAAAGACTTTTTAAAGTACCTATCAATATGAAACATATCAAAATTAATAAAAATAAATGTGGCAAACTTATCAGTACTAAGTTTAATGTTCATTTACAACCATTAATATTCCAAATATTTGTAGAAACCACAAATGATACACTCCTGAGAACTTTCCTTCAGTTTTTCAAGTGCATTAATTTTATATCTTCCTCCTAGGAATAAAACTGTTGATGAGATAGATATACACCACCTCTTGATATAGACTTTCCTCAGACAGAGGAATAAAGTTTCTGTGATGAAATAGTTCAATACTTTTCACTCTTGCTTCAGATGTGGGCAGTGACTGCCATTTGCCAAATCCAGTCCATTGTATATTTCCTAGTATAAAGTTTTATTGGAACATGACTACATCCACTTATCAATACACCTGGCACTATTTTCCTGCTAAAAAAGAACACAGTAATTGTGACAAAGGCCTCTTAGTTCACAAACCCAAAATTAGCTCTTCTCACTGGAAATATTTACTGATTTCTGATCTGTACTGATATTATGCTAAATTGCAATTAATTATAGTATAGTTTCTCCAAGTGTATCTCTTCTTCTATTATTTCAAAATCAGAAATTCATACGCAGGTCCCTTTGTATCTAATAGAATTGTTTCATTCTTTTTTTTTTTTTTTGAGACAGGGTCTCGCTTTTGTGGTTCAGGCTGGCCCTTAGCTCAGCCTCAAACTCACATCACAGCAATCCTCCTGCCTCTGCCTCCCGAGTGCTGGGATTACAGGCGTGAGCCACCATGCCTGGCACTGTGGTATGTGGTACTGGTTGCTGCTGGCGTGAGTCTCCACACCCAGTATTGTAGGTGGTTACCAGGGATCAAACCCGGGTCCTTGCACTTGCAAGACAAGTGCTGGAACCACTGAGCTAAATCCCTGGCCCTACAATTGTTTCATTCTTGTGGGAATTCCAGTGATAAAAATATTATTTAACAACAGTGGTTCAGCTCCAACATGTGTTTTGATGATATCTTTGAAAGTCTTCTCCTAACTCCAGCCTCTAAGAAGCTAATTTCATTTTCATAGCATTACCGAAGTGACTGCCACAACTGGGGTAGCTTGAAACTAACTTCAGTTTCTTTGAAACTGACATGCACGAAAGCAATATGCAGGTTCCTTTGACTGTCAACAGCATATAGGAAGCAGGAAAAAAATAAAATAAAGGGAGTAGCTTCAGAGAGGATCTTGCATAGAAAGCATTTTTTCTTTATTTTCTCAGTAAGTAAAGCACATAGCCATGCAAGAATTCAAATATTGAAAAAAAAACTTAGGCCACCTATAGAAAGAACATTTTTAATAGGTAAGGTGTTAATGAAAACAACTTGGGCAGTGGCCACAAAAAATTAAACATCCAGGCATGCTCGCTCATGCATGGAGGTGACCACGGGTGCTGGCAGAAAGAAGATCTCCACTAGCTGAGGCCCCAGGGAGAAAAGAGAGAACAGACCAGGATGTTTTGTGCTGGAGACAAGGGCGGGGGAGTTGACTGATAGAGAATTGTCAGAACTGAGTGTTTAATTCAGAACAAGGAGAAGGAGTTGGTGATGCTGTGTGAACTCCACAAGCGGGGCCTGAACGAAAATTGAGTTTCTCAGTGGACACCAGTGTTGAAAGAGCACTGTGTCTGAGCACCAGATGGGAAAACTGCAGAGATTCACTGACAGACAGACAAGGACAAACCAAGGACCCAATTTTATTCTCACCATCCCCATTTGCAATCGTATAGTTATTGGGGTGGGAGATGAATTCCAAAGAGACTGCATTTCAACCCCTCAACTTGCTTAGAAGTGTCTAGTATAAATTCTGGTATTAGAAAGAGTTCAAGGCTTAAGGTTACAATGTTGCTAAGTGATTAGGAAATATCTTAGCAGCCAAAGAGAGAGATGAAGAAAGACTGCAGAGAGATTGTTGTGTCTTACTACCTCTTCCATTATCCTTACAATATCAAAAGAAGTAGCAGTTATCTGTAACTATATGGAATATTCTTGGTGAGAACAGGAGTCTTTAATCTTTCAGTGTTTCTATGTGTACCATAAAAAGTAAAAGTCAGTAACTGAGGTTATGTGTGTGCTATTAAATTAATAAGGTCTACACATTAATAATAAAACAAGGAATATGATGCTTTTATCTTCATTTGGAAATGATTCAAAATATTAATTCAAATTGCTTTAACTTGTACACATATTCATGCTTCTTAAAAGGTGAAATTATATATACAAAACATTTCAATATTTCCATTTCACTGACAAATACCTCGTTGCAGATGTTTATGTGCCATACTTGATAACTATAAACTCAAATCCTTTAGCAACTTCCCTTTCCTTAGGATACTAAATTTATTTCTATAAAGTAAAACTGTGTAATGATCATCTAATTTTCTTTTAATGGCCCTCATATATACCTAAATCTCCCTTTGACACTAACTTTAGAATTATTCAGTATTTTTTCACCTTTTATTTCTTTCAATTTCTTCCAAATGACTGCATAATAGTCTTTCTAAATGTCCAAGAGATTACCTAGAAGGAAGGAAATTCTCTTATGATAATGATAGCATGTACAATGGCATCTATGAAAAGATAATAAGAATATCCTTTGGTCTGTCAGATTTGGGTCCGGGACACACTGATGAAAGATTTTCTGTCTGGTAGTACTGACATGTTTAGAATCCTCAAGACCTTGTGAAGATAGGACAAGGATTGGAGGAAATGAGAGATCCTTTGGTGTAAGAAGAAGAACAGAGTATCTATGGATAGAACTTGCTGAGAATTTGATTGGGATTTGCCTTAAATCTAAGATCAAGGTAGGGAAAACTGGCATCTTAACAATAATGAGCTTTTCAATTCATGAATATTGTGCATCTCTACAGTTTCAATGTTCTTTCACTCCTTTCTCCAGAAACTTAAAGTTTTAAGTGTATACCCTGCACATATTTTGTCAGATTTATGTCCAACACCATATCATTTTTGGTAATGATACTGTGTTTTTAAAATTTCTAAATCCCAGTTGATTATTGGTGTTTTAGAAAAATAAAATGAGTTCTGTATTTTGTAATACATTCTTCAAAATTGTATTGAAATTGAAGTTTTGAATCTGTAGGAGGCGTAAATCTGTTTACCTTTAATTAATCAGCCCATAGCTCCTGTGAGACAGAAAAGTTTGTTCCATTTCATATCTCTTCAGTTCCTGTTTTGCCATTTGGCTAAGAAATACTATATTTTGACATCATTAATATTTATGATTGATAAAATAAATAAAAATAGTAATATTAATGAAGCAAGATAGTACTGGTCAAAAGTTTTGGTTAGTCGACTGCACCTGAAAACTAAGGTGCGGGGAGGTCAACGCTTCTTTCTCATTATTCATAAAACTCTCAGGTGACAGGAAAAAAAAAAACATGGAAACTTTCTCTTCCACACAAAACCAAAATATGATTTTGAAGCAAAGATAGGGTTAAAATATTTAAATTTTGTTTTAACATCATCAAATTTATATGATTAAACAAGTTTTCTTTAACAGGAACTATTAATTATTCTGAATATAAATGTAACAGTATATATCATAAATCATCCCAAGGAAATGAAAATTGGAGGCAGCAGTCTACAATTGGCATGAGACAAAGTTAGAGGCCTCCAGACACCTGACACTGTAAATTAAATCAGTCAGTGCAACTCGGTGGTCCACTGGTCCAGCTGACATGAAATAGTGCACATCAAACCGCTCCACAACTTCCATTAACTTCCTAGCAGCGGACTCTTGGAAAAACAGTGGTTCCGGAGTTTTCTATAAAATCAGTAGTGAGTGTTTGTAAGATATTTATGTTTGAAAGAACTCTTGGTATACTTAAAAAGTAAAAATTAGAGAAAAGATGCCAGGAACATAATAATCATAGTTGGACTGTATGAAAAGATACATAAGTGATTGGATGGGTGATGCATGGCTATGTTATGGGAAAGGTAGAGCATTCCAACTTGGGCTTTGAGTTACTCTAAACAGATCCATGCTTATAATCGGATCACAGAAAAAAAGAATTCAGTATAATGAATCTGAAGAATGATTAGATATTTTCAATGAGATTATTTTACTTTTTCAAAATTAATAAAATAAACATTGAAGTAAATTTTAAGACATTTAGTATCCAAGAGAAAGTACAACCTTAAATACACATCAGACAAATCATGCATTTGTTTATTAATAATATTTTATCATGCATCTTCTAGGAGCTAGGTTAATGCTACCTGTGGACCCTGCATTTCAGTCTATATGAGACCACATATAGACTCAATTATGCAAAGCGTAAGGTCAAAAGCATTCATGCCAGTCCAAAGAACGTCGTTTAAAAAGGTAATTTGCTTTCAAAGAAATAAATATTTCTCTCTAGGTAAAACAAAGAAAACTAATCTGATCTCAGGTAGGATTCCAGAAGAGTATTTTCTCTTCACTGGAATTGGTGTCTTTCTCTTGGGAGTCCTTTGCATTCTCTTCTCTTGCCCCTTTTACCCCTCTTCGCTTCTGTGCAGAGCACGTCTCTCAGGCCGCCATGTCAGCTGGTTTTCTGCTGGTTTGCCAGAGGCAGACCCTTAGTAGGAGCTCCGAGGGTGGGAACGGGGGGGGGGGGTGAGTGCCATAGGGAAGCTGAGCTACCTCAGTAGTAGGTGTTTGTGGTGAGTGAATTCTCCACCTGGCCCTGGGATTCTTCTTTTGGGCCACTTGCTACAGTCCAGCTCACCAGAGCTCAGTAGGTCTTTCGGACCCTGGACTGAGTCGCTACTGTATTTCTAACTTACGGTTTGTGGAATTCACAGCTTCCTGCTACTGTTGAATGTTAACGTTATTTCTGAATCTGCTGCAGGAATTTTTTTCACACGTTGATCACCCGGGTAACAATTTCCTATAGAGAATTTTCTGTTTCAGGAAGACTGATTTCATTTTGCATTCTGACTGACCACGAGATCTAAATATCTGTTTACATACGTTTCAAGATCACAAATGACACAGAAGTGCCTGGTGAAATTAATCTGTATTTTCCCGTATTGTATTCTGTGCTAAACCACTTATAAAATTATCGTCTTGCACATCAAATAAAATACAACCGTCTGCATCGTAATCCGATGTTATCATTAACAGCTGTATGTTCACTCATGGGTGCCCATCAGGCTGACCGTCCACTCGCCACTTACGCTGCATGGAGTGTGGCTTCATGCAGACCACAAGCATTACCGTGGCGTCTCAGCGCCTTTCACCTTCCGTATCAGAATGAGCAAAGCAAGTCACAAAAGGTCTTAACTCTTTCCTCAAATTTTCCAGTTTTTTGAACTCATAGGACTTTAATAATTTAGTACATAAATAAACAACTCTCCATAGAAAGTTATCTGAGGGGCCGGGGATTTAGCTCAGTGGTTCCGGCGCCTGTCTTCCAACCGCAAGGGCCCGGACCCGGGTTCGATCCCTGGTAACCACATATAGTACTGGGCATGGAGACTCACACCCAGCGGCAACCAGTACCACATACCACAGTGCCGAGCGTGGTGGCTCACGCCTGTAATCCCAGCACTCGGGAGGCAGAGGCAGGAGGATTGCTGTGATGTAAGTTGGAGGCTGAGCTCAGGGCCAGCCTGAACTACAAAGCGAGACCCTGTCAAAAAAAAAAAAAAAATGTTATCTGTGTCCTGAAAAATAAAGAAAGAAGAACAAGGCCTCTGGGTTAAGATATATATATAGATAGATATCTATATCTAGATATATATATATATAGATAGATATATAATAACATGACAACAATTAAAATGTCATACTAATAAAATGTTAACCTTCTACTTCCTGTTAGAGACTCTTACTTCAGGAAGATCTTTAAAAAGTGGAGCCATGGAGCCTTTTCACTCTCTTGTTTTCTTTATATTCAGGGCAGCTATGGTAATGAAAGAAGAGATTGTGAGTGCACCCTGAAAGCTTATGAAAAAGCATAAAGACGGCACTGTTTATAGAGAGTGGGCTGTGTGGGAGACTGTTGTAATACCCATCCTTTCACACCAGCTTATGAATTGCAAGTACCTCTGTTCCTCTGACAGAGTGATTTTTTTTTTTTTTTTTTTTGCTGGAGAAAAATAATTCCTCACTTACTGGATGTCAGATGTGCTGCTTTCATGGTTCTACAACAATCAAAGAATGAAGTAGTGCAGCAAAGGAAGAAGTTGGGAGAATTTGATTGGAAATAAAAACAAAAGAATAGCCCCTGGATTTCCAGAAAAAAAAAAAAAGGTCCCAAAGGGTGGTCACCTAGACATATGATCAAGGGTATTTTATGCAGCAAAGTTGCAGTGTGGGTACAACATGGGTCAAACTACTATCAGTCCATAGGTTGACAAGTGCAGCTGCTCAGCTAATTTCAGTATAATAGGGAAACAACTCACATAGCAAGAGTACTGGGAAAGAATGAGGGCATTATTTTGAGGGGTGCATCCCGGTGCTATGGTGGCATGAGTGAAGCCTGCCTGGATGGACTGGAGCAGGTGGTGCTAATTACAATATCATGTCAGGTTATCAAGCGTTGCTTTCCTGGTGATTTCAGCATAATGTCCTGGTAATTCCATCCTTATTTTGAGGCCTTCACAAGTGTTTCCAGATGCAATGCTGATGTCTTCGTTTTTGTACTGATTTCCTCAAGGGCTCATCCTCTAGACTGTATATTAATTTCTGTGTGATTTAGCTGCTTCTAAAGGTTCAGTTCTGCACAAATGGTGAAAAAATAATATCACCCTTTACACAGAGAGACAGAGAGAGACAGAGAGAGAGAGAAAGACAGAGAGAGAGAGAGAGAGAGACAGAGAACCCTGAAGCAATGATTCTTAAAACTTGATGCAAATCTTAAGAATCACTGACTGCTGAGATGTGATGATTTTGCGTCATAACAGCATAGAGTTAAACCTCTATCTACCTAGGAAGTGCCACTGTCTTTAACTGAATGTCTCATCCTCTTCTCTCAGTTGCCATTCTCATGTTGACTCAGTTTCCCAAAGGAATACCTACCCGTCAATCCTCATCTCAGGATTTGGATCCTAAAGTGTCTTGTGGTTTAGACAGTTGGTGTAAGAAGTGATCACTGGATACAGACGGTTTGTTTATGGCCTTTTGGAAAGACTGAAGGCTTAAAAAAGGCAGGCTGCATGTGGGTTCTCGCACTGTTGCCTACACTGGAGAGGAAATGCCCAAAGTTGCAATAAGGCCAGTGGACAGTCTCGGTGCGCATGCTTCGCTCGCCCAAACAGTAAGTCAGAATCAACGTGGAATCTTAGGTGCCATAGCAGCTGTTTTACTACTCTCTTCAGAGTCATAAAATAAGAGGAGTTTTGTCCACAATTTAATTGAATTAATTTCTCAAGCTTGGCCTCTGAACAACTCAGATGGGAGATAATAGTAGTGCTGAACAACTCTAGAATCAGCCACAGATGTTCTGCTGTGACAGTGTTTTACCTCGGACAGCCCAGTATACGTTTTGGGTATTCACTGTTCAGGTAGTATCTGGAAAGTGAATTATTTCAATCACCATAACTAAAACAAGATCAGAAGAAGTTCATATCTATTTTGAATGAAATATACATTGATATTCTTCTTTGGGATTATTTTTACTATCCTGTTTTTGGTCTTAATATGTAAAAACATAAAAAAAAGAGTTAACAGATTTCATTTTTTCCTGTTGGTCCAGTTACTTACAGTAGTTGGATAGCTGTATGAGCACAATGATTTTATAATTAATCATAGTCAAATCCAGAATCAATAGCAATAATATTCTTAAAAAATAAAAACACCCTTTATCCAAATAATTGCCAGTAACTTAGGTGATTCGGATAAATTTAGTATAAAATTTCCAGAAATAATTATCACACAGTTTGAAAAAGTACCAAAATTCAGACAACTTAGATGAGAACTGAAATATGAAAATTAAAAATCACATGATATTGAATGATATGATAGATAACTCAAAAGTTGGCTGCAATGATGACAGAAAATACCAGTGTCACAATTTAAAGGGAAAAATTTGCATGAAACCAACTCAGAAATGTGATAATAGGGCCGGGGATATAGCTCAGTGGTTCCAGCGCCTGTCTTGCAAGCGCAAGGACCTGGGTTCAATCCCCGGTAACCACATAACAATACTGGGTGTGGAGACTCACCCCAGCGGCAACCAGTACCACATACGACAGTGCCGGGTGTGGTGGCTCACGCCTGTAATCCCAGCACTCAGGAGGCAGAGGCAGGAGGATTGCTGTGACGTGAGTTTGAGGCTGAGCTCAGGGCCAGCCTGAACCACAAAGTGAGACCCTGTCTCAAAAAACCTTAAAAAAAAAAAAAAAAAAGAAAGAAATGTGATAATAGAAAGCTGTATCATTACAGTAATAAATACTTGATATAATATTCTAAGATATGTAAAACTAATTTAAATGACTCACAACAAGTAGATGTATGTACATACACAATCAAGTTAACCATGATGAGATATTTACATCTATGTAGATGGCTTCAGAAATAATCAGGTACCATTTCCTTAAGAGAGCTGCTGTCCCCTTGGAAGAATATCTGTATCAGAGAGCATCAAAGCCATTGTTTTATATTTGGAAATACTATCCCTGTTTGACTAAAATGTACTGTTTTACTATATGATTTGTAATAGCAAGCTCCTCTTCTTTTCATAATGTCTTGGTCTTTGTATTTCCCTAAATCACTGTAGCTCTAAGAATCTTGAGATCTATCTCCTCTACCCAATCTATAGAGCCCTTCTCATACATCTCAAAGGTAGTTATGAATAAAATACAAACTTACTTATGAATATTATTCAACTTTGTGTACCTCAAAACTCCTTCACACTTACAGGAAAGATACACATATTATTTTATAGTTTTTACTTTACTTAACCATTTCTCTACGTGGGAATTTTCACTCGGTTTCTAGTTATTCACTCTCCCGAATGGGGTTACAAGAGGTAATCTTGGGCTGCGATCTCCCTCCAGGTGGGGACTCTGCTCCCCACGTGTAAGACATTAGGCTCTACCCCCAGCAAGGCAAAAGAAAATGAGAAAACAGGGGGCAATATGAACAAGTATTATTTGTAGTGATTACGTTTAAGTAGATTCTTTAAAGTCAGATTCCTTGCTTGAAAAAAGGGTCCATTTTAAGACTGATACTTAATCATCACACCTGTTTTCATTTGTACTACAAATATGGTTTTGCGACTTCATCAGCCCAGTTGTTTGACTTTACAATTGATGCGTTAATAAGTGATCATCATAAATAAATAAAATAACACAATGAGTAAGTTGTTTCTTACTATTTGCTTGAAATTAGACAGTGATTTTCCTTTTTGTTAAACTGAAGCACACATGACTTTTCTAAAATGAAGAAAATGAACAATAATACTCCAAATATTTCTGATCAATTCAGAGTGTTAAAGGCAATTTTCCCCAGACAAAAATATTACAGTGTCCTCACCCAGTGTATTCAATAGATGTGGCAGCATTTTACTTCAAAGCCTTCAACAAAGTCAAAACAAACATGAAGGTAAATGTTTTGAATCAGTTCGGGACACTGAGGTGTTCACAGCGGTGCAATTGAAGAAACTCATGACAGAGGACTTCCAGGTCTGCTTTAGAAGGTGCAAAGAAAGCTGAGAAAAGTGTATCTCGGGCCAAGGAGTTGGCTCAGTGGTTCTGGCACCTGTCTTGCAAGCACAATGACCCGGGTTCACTCCCCAGAAACCACATAGCATACTGGGTGTGGAGACTCACGCCCAGCATCAACCAGCACCACATACCACAGTGCCCGGTGTGGTGGCTCACGCCTGTCATCCCAGCACTCGGGAGGCAGAGGCAGGAGGATTGCTGTGATGTGAGTTGGAGGCTGAGCTCAGGGCCAGCCTGAACCACAAAGTGAGACCCTGTCTCAAAAAAAAAAAAAAAAAAAGAAAAAAGAAAAAAAGAAAAGTGTGTCTCAAGCCAGAGGCAATATTTTGAGAGCTCCTAACAGTGTGACTTTGACTATTTTAAATGTTTAAAATTCATCACATTATTTGATCGTATTACATACAAAGTATGCATACAATAAATACTGGTTATACTTACTACAAAGTAGTTTATGATAAAATTTTGATTAAATTCTAAAAATAGCAGAAGCAAATGTTTTTGCTATCAAGAAACATTAATTATAAATTAAATAATGTTAAAACAGAATATGCAGTTTTATTATGAAATTGAAGTAAGAAAGCAAAAAAACCCATACATATGAAGAACTCTGTGTATTAGTGGATTATTATTTATTTAATCCATGATTCTTACTCTAAGTATTTTTCTATAAATGTCTGCTGCATGGCTACTTATGGAGCCATTTTTTATTTAAAATTCATAAAATTAGTTTAATTTCCACATTAAAATTTTAATATGATGTAATAGCTTGTTAATTTAATATCTTTTATCAGTTAAAGAACTTGAAGAGCGAACCTTTAAAACCATACCTTTTTCAAGAATATGTATTTTATTTTTTTAAGAATTTGTATCTTATTTTATAAGAAGAAACATCAAATCTTATATTTTAAATGAAATTAAAATTTTGAGTAAATAACACATGAGTAGAATATAATATTTTATCTTCAGTATGAAGCAGTGTATCACTAACTTAGATATTTCACAACAGGATATACTAAATCACATAAGAAAAGAAAAGAATGAAAACTAAATTTTGCCAAGCAGAAATTCACTGGTAGAACTAAAATACTGAGTATACATTAGGTGAGACAGGGTCTTCAAAACTTTACATTTTGTATTACTTCAAAGTCTTTCACTTCCTTAAAAAAACCAAACATTTAAGTAATATTTAGAATCAGAGAGAGTACTTCCAAGTGTCTGTGAAAGTATTATCTCAACGTTGAATTTTGATATTTTTCCTTTGAAACTCTTAAAAGTTCTGAATTACCTCTAATAAACCTTAGATGTGAAATTTCTGGTAAGAAATCTGATCGCAGCAGGAAAAAAAACAAAAAAAGTTGGGGGAGAAATATGAGAGAGGACAGATTCTGAAGCCATTATTTGTCATTTTATGTCTAAATAATGTTACAGCTTTTCTCTAAAATGGTGCCAAGGTGTCGTGTGACTGTAGCTTGTTTACACTGTTACTAACTAGTAGTTTCTCCCTCAGCACACCTAAGTCTGACCTGCTGTGAGGAATTCCCTTTAGCCTGAACTTCTCCAGACATTTGAAACTCAACATATCTCCTTTATAAAAATTTTTGGAAGTATTTACCTCTTAACATCCCCCGTGTCTCTATTATTTGGCAAGTGTACACTTAAAAGCAAACAAAAATATCCACACTTAAAAAACAAAAGAATTTACAAGTTACAGCAAATACCTATTGTCACCCATGCAGATGATGTAAGTTTTGTGGAGGACAGTTTTAATTCGATTAGACTTTGGTGCAGTATGTTTCCACATTTCCCACTGAGTTGATCCTAAATCTTTACAGGAAAATCAAGTTAAAAACTTCCCTTCTGCTTTCAGATCATCCCTTTGAGATTCCACAAGGGAAACTTTTATTAAAGAAGAGGAAGTAAAAACAAAAAGAAATAAAACAAGAAGGAGAGAAGAGGGAGGAGTCAGGATCGGTAAAAGGGGGAATGGATGTAAGCAAAACAGACACAATGAAATGATCCAGAACAGTGTGAAATTAGGGAGGGCGAGGGAAGCAGGGTGAAAGTTAAGAGGGCAGATGTATGGATCTGACAAAATTAAACCCCATAATCTATATAACAGACAGATATAACTTTCCTGATTAAAAATATTTTAGGAGAAAGTTTAAAAAATGCCTCAAGATAAGATCACTGATATTTTCACCATATCCAATTAAGTAACGTAATGTTAAAAGCCACTTGATCAATATTCATCATACAGATAATATTGCATTATGAATATTTCTTGTTTCTTTAATGCTACACTATTCCAAAACTTCCAACTTTAAATTTAGATTTAATTAATCCCCAAAATAGCGATAACAATTATTTACCATATGTATGCCTTAAATCAACTAACTACTTCTGTTTGGGAGCACTTTGTTTTAAAGTGTGTTTTCATTTAACAAATAGACTTCTGGTGGTGTTTATAATACTATCTTATCAAATAATTAAGTTGTAGAAATGAATCAAGAGCTGTTCTGCATATATTTGCATGTATTTGCATATATGCAGATATTAAAATACATCTATGTATAAATATATATTATTAAAGTTGTAAAACTAAACATAGCTATATGTCTTCCCTGAAATATAATGTTCTCTTTGTTTCATAAATTTTCTGGACAAAATACTCTACAGAAGCAGCAGAGAGACTCAAGAAGTAACCTCAAACCCATAAGTACTTTCAAGTCTCTAGTTGTGTCAAATCCTTGTCTGATTCTGTGCACAAAAACACACTATTTCTGGTTTTCTCACAATGCCCTTTGTTCTCATTTCCAGACAAATACACCTATTCACACATCACACACAATGAAACAACTGCAACAGAAACCATTATTAATTTTGTGTATGCTAAGAGCTAGACATGAAAGAAACTGTGTGATTGTAATTGTTTTAAGTTATTTTACTCAACATAATTTGAGATGCAGTTGTTTTGTTAGGTACACTGCAAGTTTCTTATTCCTGAGTAGAATGCAGTATGTATCGATATTACAAATTATTTATCTATTATTTATGACATTTGACTCACATCTAGTTTGGTGCAATTATACATAAATATGTTAAATTAAATATGTTAAATATGTTAAAAATTACTTAGTCAAGTCATTTTGTGTACTTTAATTTTATTGTTTTTTGGTAAATATCTACTAGCATAATTATTGGATTAAAATTCAAAATATGTAATTAACATTGTACAAAATTTAAAATTTTAAGGAAATTAATCTCCTAATTCCTACAAGTATTTTATGACATTTCCAATCCCTTATTCTGTCAACAAGTGGTTAATCAGTCTGATTAAACAAAATAAAAAACAAATTTCATTGAGTATGAAATGGTCATATGATTTTAATTTGCATTTCTCTAATAATGAACTATATTATACATTTTCACTATTTATTGGACATTTCAGTATGTGTTTTATGAAGTGAATCTTCACACTTGTTAACATTTTAAAATCAGGCTTTTGGCTATTCATTAATGATTGGTAAAATTTTTAGATATGTTTTACATATCTTCTACCTCTTTGTAAGCTATATTTGAAGTGAATACAGTGTCCCACATAAAGCTTCTGGCTTGTTTATTTTATCTCATGATATTGTTCAATGAATAAAATTTTTAAACTTTAGCAAAATCAAATTGCTCTTTTTGCATTTATGATTAGTGCTTCCTTGGTCTTATACAAGAAAGCTTTGCTTTTTCTGCAACAGTATTGGTATTATCCTATGTCCTGATCAAGAATTATTTACTGGGCCAGGAATTTAGCTCAGTGGTTCTGGTGCCTCCCTTGCAAGTACAAGGTCATGGGTCCCTTTCTCAGTAACCATATACAACAATGCTGGATGTGGTGACTCACACCTGTCATCTCAAACACTTAGGAGAAAGAGGCAGCAGGCTTGCTGAGTTCGAGGCTGAGTTTAGGACCAGTCTGAACTACACAGTGAGACCCTGTCTCAAAAACTTAAAAAAAAAAAATTATATAAACATTAGAAAGTAGTAGTTAGATTAGTTTCATTTTTGGTGTGAACTTATTCATGTATTCCTGCTCTATTTGTTGCAGAAGTGCTCCTTTATTAAAATTGGAGAGCTTTTGGAGAAAGATCTCTCAACCAAGCATGTATGGGACTATGCCTGTCCAATATTTTGTTCATTTTGAGAAGCTAAAAGATATTTCACATCAAGAGGGAAAGGTTTGAACTGAATGATAAAAAATAGTCTTAAAAATGTAGAAAAACAGCAAAACTGAGCTCAAAATGTTAGGCAGAATTAAGAAAATAATAATGGTACATTAATCAGTTTGTAGTACCATAACAAAATTGTATGGATAGAGGCCAGATTATCCAATCTTTCTCTCCTTTATTCATGGTTATTCACTAAATTTCAAGAAATTTTGAAGGAAACCAAATCCTCTGAGTGTCGTGGTGGTAAACATAACGAATCCACCAAATTTCAACGACCACACAAACTACCAGGAATACCAGTCAAGAGATTTTTATTTAAGAAGCAGAGTGGCTTCTGTATTGAAGCGAGACAGGAAGCCCACAGTGGGGAAGTGGATGATCTTATACAGACCCTGAGTTAAGGGATCTTACACCAGGGTTAGGGTAAGGCAGCCTTAACCTATCAGACGCTACATTGCCTTTTAAAGTTGGCGTCTTGCAGGAAGCTCAGTTCTGATTGCTTCTAGCCGATATGGGTTCCAGGAAAGGGAAAATTTATGGCCAGAGGTGAAACTGTGGGGAAAGGTGAAGATTCAAGAAGAACCACGCAAAATGGCGTGCCATATGTCTATCAGTAATTATTCTATAAACTTCAAGCCCACATTCATTGCTTTTCCATAAATCATTTATATGCCTATGATTACTATGAGAAAGCCCTGTTAAGTACAGAGGACCTTTGAATGCTTTCAGTTCAACTAGAGGTGTCTCAACAAATACATTTCTGAGTATGGCATTTGTTGTATACAGAACATTTACTTTTATTTCAGTCTTTGTGTATTTTACAACTCTTATAGTTTTTCATTTGTTACAATTTCCATCAGCAAACAGGTAGAGCTGACATTCTATTCAACAGATTTCACCACTAGGAAGATCCTCACTATATTTTCAGACCTAGTTCTCACATTGAATTGTTCCATTTGGTTGTGTGACCATTCTGCAGCACCTAAACTAGTCAGACACACACTCACATTGTTATTTTCTTCATCATCTGCGTTAGAGGTTTGTATTACTTCTGTATCAGTTGATTCTTGCTCCATTTCATTGTCACAAGAACTTTGACTCACATGGAAAATATCAAAGTATTCTAACTCTTTATCATCATCACCGTCATAAACCCACACCACCTTTCTGTTATGAAAACATGTATTTTACCATAAGGAATCATATTCAACTTCTATGCATGAGTAATCTTATGGTTCAATTTTGAGCTCCTTCGAGACTTGCAAATCTAGTTTTTCATGTACCATTATACTAAATAGAGCTTCTTATAACAGAAAGAAAAAAATTAAAGTATTTTTTTAAACAAACCCTAGATTGGTGTGGGTGTGTTATACTCTGGATGATGCTTAAAGAAATATACACAAAACCTGTTAAATGGAGCACCATCATGTGGGTGCAAATCTCAATTTGACACATTTACACAGGTTCACACACATTTCTGTTTATCATACCAAGTGAGTAAACACAAAGATTGCTTCCAGTATTCCTCAGGGAAAGGTACAGAGAAGTATGGCTGGCTACTATTACACTAAATTAAAATTTTGCAGTAATAAATAATAGATGGGTTTTTGAAGCCCAGTATGGTTATTTTGAATTAAGAAACATTCCACTGTGCACAGTTAAAGATGTTACTTCATCAACTAATTTATTATCAATTTTCCTATAAAAGTAATTCTATAATAAAATAAAAATAAAGCCATTTATTTTTTTGCAAGTTTTGTAGTGCTTTTTAATTTTTTCTGACTCATTTTTATCAGTCCTTAGAAAAGTGCTGGATATAAGTAGACATGAAAGGTATTTGTATACAATTTTTTATTTTAGTACAGACTTCCTTTATATGGACAATAAAAGGAAGTTTGCTAATAGCTTTTAGTGTTACATTCATCCTTTAATCTCATTTTTGAGATTTTAGTAGAGTTTACTTACCTATATACCAGAATTTCAGGAATAATCTGCTTAATTTATGAAATTTATTGGGATCATTACACTAAAATTAAAAGCTGTTTGTTGTTTGTTTCTTTGTTCCCTTTGAGACAAGGTCTCCTTTTTATAGTTCAGGCTGGCCCTGAGCTCAGCCTTGAACTCACAGCAGTCCTCCTGCCTCTGCCTCCCAAGTGTTGGGATTACAGGCCTGAGCCACCTCGCCTGGAACTGTGGTATGTGGTGCTGACTGTCAGTGGGTGTGAGTCCCCAAACCTGGCATTTTTTATATGGTTAATTGGGATTGAACCCCAGCCCTTGCATTTGCAAGGCAGGTGCCAGAACTACTGAGCTAAATCTTCAGCCCTTAACAGCTGTTTTAAAGCTTGTGTGTAAGCTAGTTAAAATAAATTTAAGTTGCATGAACTTTGTCCTTCTGATAACATTTGTAAAACTAAATCACTAAATTTTATTTTTTCAGCTAAGTAGTATACCAAAATATCCAATTTTTCAGGTTAATTTTGTTAGTTTGTTATATTTGAAACATTCAGTTTTCTATTTATTATTCAACTGCTTATTTAAGAAACTTGATTCCTTGAGTTGAAATATCTTCTATTATTTGTGGGTTTTGGTCATTCATTTTTCTTAGTATTTCAGTCCTTATACAACATAATATTTCAATGTTCTTTGCACTAAGGGTAACTTCAACAGTAATATTTCTCGTCTTCTTAGACCCTATGGGACATGTCTTGCAGTTAACAGAAACTGAACATGGAGTTATTGGCTGTTACCTATGGAGGCCTTTTTTTATGATTCAAATGGTCAGAAAAAATGTTATATTCCTAGGTTGTTTTTTATAGAATAAAATTAAACTTTGAAAAAACTTTAAATAAGACAAATATATTATATTTGACAAAATACAAAATGACAGTTTCCACCAAATCCCTAATTGTACTTTATGAGCATCAAAATAATGTTTTTGCTTTTGCAGATCCTTTTGTAGGTGCATTATAGTCATTTTCTAAAGTAATCATTATTATAACTGTGAAGGTTTAATCAAGAGAAGGAAATGTCAATATTCCTTACATGTTAATAGAGTAATGAGAAAGTAAATGTAAAGCAATAATGAACTTAAATACCTTAATTTGACATTCGTCAGAATCCTGAGTTTGTGTGCAGGAGAGGAATTTCAAGGGTGCAGGTAACATTGTCCAGGTGGAAGGAAGACAGCTCTGCCAGTGCAGACTTGATAATGCCAAGTAAAACACGAATGGTGCAGAGCAAAATAATTATTCGAGGTTAGAGGGCAGAATGGAGCCTTGAGATGTTCTGTGGTTTAAATCAAACCCTGATTAAAATGTGAACTTGAATCCCAGGTTGTCAAGTTGCAATACAGTCCTTACAGGCTTGTTGCAATGTTGTGATCGATCTGACTTTTTCTTTCAATAAAGAGGTACATGAGGTTTGGGTTATATCTGGAGGGAAAGGGGTACAACTGGACAGAATGGAATGACTGTGCCACAGAAAGCAGAAAGAAGAGCAGTTCGCTGAGCATCAAAGGAAACAAGCTGGGGGATTAGGCTGAACACATGCCAAGGTACAGAAAAGTTACACACATTTGTCCTTAGAAGGTGAAGATGGACATGAATACTTAGGAAAGATAAAAGATACATTCTGTCAGGATGGCTTAGTTCCTAGAATATATGGAATTGTGTCTAGGAAATCCGTAACATAAACAAGAAAGCAGTGGGTAGCTCCGTCCCAGCTGTGTCGCACTCAAGTGAAATGAAGCAACTGTGCACAGACACCAGATACGTGGGGTGTTATCAGTCTGTTACCGTGCTGAGAACTTTAAAAATTTAAATCTTTTGTTAAGTTTGCTAGCCAAAAATGTAATTATTGGAGAATGCACTACCAAGAGAGTGAATTTGAGATTCCTTGGCTTAAATGAAGAGACGAGAATAGAGGCCACTACAAGCAAAACCCAGGCCAGAAGCAGACAGGGGGACCCTTGCCAGACCTGCCTTGCGAGCAAAGTGGACATCTCTTCGGTGATTCAATTTCACAGTTGCTCGTAGGCTTTCATAGACAATGCTAAATGAGGTTTTATTTTCAAATCTGGTTTTAGAAGATAAAAGAAAGATCTTAATTATCTCTAAGTATCATGTCTATGACTGAGATTATGAGAAACTACTCATCCAAAGAAAATGTATGAGACACTTTGTCACAATTTCTTAACAATCAAAGAAAAACAATTGTTTTTAATTGTTGAACAATTATTTTTAAAAGTTATGTACTTGGCATAAATACGTAAAGAATCTTATAAAACATTTTACCGATCACTGGATAGCCATGGATTTCAACAATAGTTGGATAGAGGAGACACAGAGGAATTTGGAAACTAAGCTGAAATGTTAGACCTATAAGACCAGAAGCAAGCAGAGAAAAACCATTGAGCTTCCACTTCAATACGCAAAACATTAGGGCTACCTGGACAGTAAGGTTACGTGTAGCACTCCACTTATCCAACAGTTGAGTCCCTCCAGTCTCAGTTGTCCATGGCCAACCACAGCCTGGAAATATTAATTGGAAAGTTCTTCATCTTTAGAGAGAGATCATCTTCGTATAAAATCATTACAAATTTTACATTTTATTATGAATTCTTAAGAATCTCCTACCGGACCTAAATTATGAATAAAATCTTGCCATAGGTGCTTATATGTAGGAGAGATCATAATATACATTGTGC
>PVIR01029051.1:7635-21540 GCA_004026965.1 Petromus typicus | reverse complement strand
CAGAGATCAGTTCTGATTTCCATTTTACTAGATCTGCTTTGGTTACCATTTCCAAGGGCCCTGGAGACTGGGCTTCACACTTCTCTATTTCCCTTCCCCCTGTGTTACTTGGAGGTGAGGATCTTTGTGTCTGAGATTTGGAGTGTTTCCTCATCTCTGACCTGCCCTGTTTTCTGGCGCTGTTTGTTGCAAGTTACTTGCCTCTTAATAGTTAGGAACCTTAAAATAGCAGTGTTTCCTGGGTTGCTCTTTGCAGTATGTATTGGGAGCTAAAGAAAAACCCCTCGTTCTAGCACACCATATGAAGCACTCAATCAATACAGTCAGAACACCTTCTCCTGTCTGCTTTAGAGGCAGGGAGACTGTGGCTCCTGAACTGCTCCAATGGCACTGTCTCAGGTTGCAATGGGCCCACCTGCTCAGCAGTACAGAGTCTCTGGGCTCACTTGTGCATTTGGCCTGGAGGCCAGTAGGCTGTAGGCCCTGTGCAGTTGCAATGTTAGGGGCTGTTGTTCCAACAGGCCCACCTACTCACCAATACAAGCTGACTGGATGTGCTTCTGCAGTTACTGTGGAGAAAATCAGACTCTGACCTGCTAACCTCAGTTCCTGGGTCCTCTTCCGGCATAGGTCTGGAGGCCAGTAAGCTCTAACCCCGGTGCAGATTCATTGACACAGACTCAGTGCCGCAGTCACCGCTTCCCGAGCCACCCGTTGCTAAACTCAGTCCCTGGGCGCTCTTCCGGTGTGAGCCGGGAGACAAGTAAACTCCAAACCCGGTGCAGATTCAGTGACACAGACTCGGTGCCGCAGTCACTGTTTCCCGAGCTGCCCGCTGCCAAACTCAGTCCCTGGGCGCTCTTCCGGAGTATGCCTGGAGGCCAGTAAACTCTAACCCTGGTGCAAATTCAGTGACACAGACTCGGTGCCGCAGTCACCATTTACCGAGCCGCCTGCTGCTAAACTCAGTCCCTGGGCGCTCTTCTGGAGTGGGCCTGGAGGCCAGTAAGCTCCAACCCTGGCGCAGCTTCGGTGGCACAGTCACTGTTTCCCAAGCCGCCCGCTGCTAAACTCAGTCCCTGGGCACTCTTCCAGTGTGGGCTTGGAGGCCAGTAAGCTCCAAACCCAGTGCAGATTCAGTGGCACAGTCACCGTTTCCCGAGCGGCCTGCTGCTAACCTCAGTCCCTGGGCTCTCTTCTGGCGTGGGCCTGGAGGCCAGTAAGCTCTAACCCCGGCACAGATTCAGTGACACAGACTCGGAGCCGCAGTCACCGTTTCCTGAGCCACCCGCTGCTAAACTCAGTCCCTGGGCCTCACTACTCCTTATTTCTGATAATTATGTCAAGTGAGATTAAAAAAATAACAAAAATGTAGAAGATGTAGTTCATTTAACTTCTTTGTATTAAATTGTATGTGTTTACATCATAATTTTCCTAAACTTTTCACAATACTTATATGAACTATTATTACAATTATTTGTGTATATTATGACGTATATATTTAGATGGAAAACAAGCTGACTTGATGCTGTGGAACTACCTTAATTATTTTTCTGTAATATAAACTTTCTAGATTTTTAATAAACATATATCTTCTACATTATAGAGCATATTGAAAATGTTCTTAAAATGTTTCTTATATCTTATCTATCATTATGGATATAAAATGGTAAATTTATCATTTTGGCAATTTTATTTACCTTTTAATAGATTTATTTCCAGACATTCAGCTCTTCTTTGGTGCACTTACTTAATCGTATATTTCTATAATTTATTTCTTTTTTTCAGATATTGGCTAAAACTACTGTTTCACCTGAGTCAGTAGGCAACTAGTTCGGAATGCTATGAATGTGGTTAAACATTTCTTTACTTCATATCCTTAAAATATGTCTTTTTTCATGGTCCCAGCTACAATGTATAGAATGCTTGACTGAAAATACTGCGTTTCTTTCATATTACTAAGATAAATAACACAGTTGACACATCAACTGAGTCAATCTTAAATTTTTATACTGCCATCCAGTATATTTTTAATAAAACAGTGATACAAAGTTACTGAATAATGATTTATAAAGAAAAGTAGAAACAAGGGAAAATAAACTTATGAGCAGAATTCAGACCAGTGTAGAATAATATCTGTCATTAGACAAAAAAGGAATACTTTCCATTTGATTTATAGGTCAAAAGATACCAGACAAGAGTGCCACAGTATTTAGCATGAAAAATTTTAGAAGTCTTTGCACATGAATGATACTGCAAGTAAAAAGAAAAAAGGATCTGTACGCTTAAAATAGAAATGAATCAATATCTAAATTATTTTGTACAATGTACAAAAAACAACTATTGGTTAGATTTTAATTAAAGAAAAGAACATATCATTAGTGGTGTGTTCATTATCAAAAAACTGCTTACTGTCTCCACAACAGTCACCTTGTGATGCTGTGTGCATGCTGGGTTAGGAAATTAGAAAATTCTTCATGTAGATCTTTGAATATAACTGAAAATAATGAAAAAAATGAAAGTCTTTGGAAAGACATTTCAAAAGATACTTTACAAATACTGAAAAAAAAACTAGGAAAATATTCTTGTTGATATTGTATTAAAGGAATTTTGGACATATGTGTAGAGGAATTGTTTAAAACTAAACATGCTTAAAACTCGCTTTACAAACATTTTTAACAGAATGCAGAGCGAAGAATTTTCATAAAGTAGGGAACATTTAGGTTCTTTTTATTGGCTAAAATCACAATGGACAACAAAGTGAATTTATTCTCTGATATCCACCTTTTTCCAATTATTCACTCCCTCTTGTCACCTTAGTTGATTATAGAACTATTTATTTTCCTAATATATTCAAAACACTTGTAAAAATGCTTCAAATAGAGTATCTGTTTCATAAATATTGTTAGATACACAATAATATATATTTCAGCAGTAAATTTAAGCCAGCACTGTATCTCAAAAATAAAAAGAATTTCTCATTTCATATAAACATATATATATATATATATATATATATATATATGTGTGTGTGTGTGTGTGTGTGTGTGTGTGTGTGTGTGTGTGTGTTTGTATATTGTAGAAACTTGAGACCATCATGAAACTTAGGTTGAATTACCTCTTAATCAGTGAAACAAAACTGTCAGTGAGAAGCAAATGAATTGTCTCAACATATACATTTTATTTTAATAGCATAAACTATAATTTTATTTTACCAAGGATATTTTGCAGGTTATATTTAAGAAAAAAATAGGTTATTTGGCTCTTTATCTCAGATATACCCTAATGCCCATCCTACTTCTCTAAGCTGCTTATGTGACCCTCACTTAAGAAAGAAGTTGATTGAGGAAATTTCTTTCAACAAAAGACAACAACAGAGAACAAACCATTAAAATTAATCAAGAAAAATCAATGTAATTCTTTATCCTTAAACTCTGAGACCCTTGAAGATCATTACATGTATGAGAAAACAACAAAAGGTAGAAGAAAGACCAAAAAAAAAAAAGAAATCAAAGAATTTCTGGATGCTAGAGGGATAAATTTTATCTAAACCCCAAAATGTCCCTCAGGCACTGTTAGAAAAGAAAGATAGAAAGCAAAACTTGTCCATGTTTCCATAGCTCCCAGAGTACATTATAAGATGGAGTAAAATATTCAGCATGACTACTCTTTTGGTTCACTAATTTTATACATCTTATTTTATCAGTTCCCTCTGCTGTCAGGGTTGACTTTCTAGATCTCACCTTTTTTCTTCTCTTGTTTTCTCTGTCTTAAGAGATATGCCTTCAATCATTGGTCCTTGTTGATTTTATCGTCTATTGATCAATCAGTAATGTTCTATGTTTAAGCAATGAGATTTTAAAAAATCTTTATTGGTACATTACATATACGCATCATTATTACACTCCATAATGGCGACTTGTACCAGTATAAGACACAATTTAATTCTCATTTTTTCCCATAGCCCTCCCCACCCTGCCGCCCCCGTATACATAAAATTTGTTTCCTTTCTTTTTTGTTATAATCTCATTATTTTCCCCCCTTAATCCTATTTTACTTTGAGCATTTTCTATTTCACAATATATAACATACAATTCTAGGACTCACTTACATCTTTATTTTCTCATACCAGAGAAAAGATGTGATATGTACCTATCTGTGAGCAATGAGATTTTAAAAAATTCTTCTAAGCCAGGCTTAGGACATTTCCAGAGTAATTGCAACATGTCTGTCAGTGAAGAAGGCAAGTATGTGAAGACAAAGAACAACCAAAGAATAAAAGCACTTTTTAAAAAATCTGATTATGGATGCTGATGCTTTTGTTAGTCATCTTTCTCTTGAAGAAGTCTTCAAAGTGCATCCACGTGCATAAGAGACCTGCATCGACCAGCAGAATCTGACTTAATTTAGACTGGAGGAAAGTCAACAACAAACTAATGGGCACCCTACTGTGAATAAAATGGTGTCATGTTCTCTAATAACAGAAATTTCTTACATTCGAACAACTCTCACCTACCATATCTCTGCTGTGTTAACTCTACTCACTTTCTCTGGAGTTGAACCTACTTGAAGTAGATTATGATCCTGGGTCTCCAAAAAATTTCAACACAGGGGTCAGCTATCTTCTCAGAACTCTGCCATACATTTTGGAGATTTTTAGTAAAGTCACATGTTAAGGCTCACAATGTTGTTTTCATCACTTTTCCATTTTCTGGACTATGTAAACTTATGTATGCTATAGAAATTTTCATGTTCTGTAAATAATTTTCTTATTTTTGAAAATGTATGTAACTACTTCAATAACATTATTGAGAGAAGCAAATATATATATATATTTGGAGAACCTACCACAGAAAAAATGAGGAAGGTAACCATTATGAGTATAAATGATTTTTAAAATATTAAATAGATTTCCAGTAGAATATGAATTAGTATATGAAAAAATTTAAATAATTATCTAGATACAAAGAATAAATCAGTTTAAGAGAGGTGAATAAGAGAATACTGTAAAATTGTACAGAAATTTGAAGATAAATGAAGATGAAAACCAATATAGAGCAGATATTATAATGTAACGGAAGCTACATTTTTTCCTGTCTTCTTAGAAAAGAATTAGAAGTATATGCTAAAGCTTCATTCTATATCAGTTTAGGTTTAACATGTAAAATATTATGCCTACATTAATTGAAGGTTGAATTTCTCTTTTTTAAGATTTTTGATGATTCTTGTGTGGCAATACAGTTTGTTGGAGTTACTTATTTTATAGTCAGATATAACTCAATCTGTATCAGTACATTAAGGACTTAGTTTATGAATACCAAACTACTCAGCAGGTAAAAAGTAAGAGCAATAATTACAAATATCTTTGATGTGCAATAGGTATAGTATCATGGAAATTAATGATACTGCAATATTTGATAAAGTATACATGTTACACAATAATTGATATATCCAGTATTTGGTGGGGCAGGTTTATAAAGTACACTAAATGTTTACATTATTTCACCTTATGTTAACTTAATCACAACTGAAGACTATTTCTGTGATAACTTGTCTAACACTTAATGCTCATACTTGTAAGACAACTACATGATGCAGCCAAAACCCAAGAACAAGTCCAAATCATATAAGCAACAGGAAAAAAAAATGTGCAACTAACGTTGTTAATGTAGCTTAGAGTCTAGTGTTGGTACAGAACTTGATCTTAAAATTTTGAATGATATGCTTAATGCTTCAATGCAGATAAGTACAAAGTGTTCTGAGATCTATAGAACATCCTTTTCAGACACGGATTTGCATAATCCTTCAGAAAACAGTTCTAAACTTCTTGGGTAGCTATTAAATGATACCTAGTGTGGATGTATCTAGTTGGGACAAAAGGCTTTATTCAAAAAAAACAATTTTTAAAAGTAGAAAAATGAGAAAAAAATTACACATTTACATAATAACAACTAGTTAAGTGCTGGAATGCAAAATTTTCTGAAATTTTGATGAAAGTCAAAAGAAGAGGGAAATTTCAAAACTGTAGCTACAGATGTAAAGAAGAAATGTAAGTCACATATGGACTTGTATTTAATAACAGTAAACTAATGGTTTGTCTTGCCAATTTAGAGTCTGTTAAATAATATTTAAACATGTAGTATTCATGATTCCATAATTATAACAAATGTTGTGTCTATTTTATCAAGTATTTTTGGATAAAGGCAATAAGTGAAGGATGAATATCAGCTTTTAATATTCATGTGTAATCCAAGTGGGAAAGTATTGACTAAATAATGATATTGGTAGTGAAATAGAATGAAAAAAAACAGTCTTTGAATAGTATCAAAGAAAAAATTCAGCAGTCACTAACAGTTCTTTCAGGATGGTGTTTGGTGGAAGTGTTAGTGAGGACAGGAGAACAGAGAGGGTTAAAGCAAAGTGCATCTGGATTTACAAAGGGAAATAAAAAGGGGAATATTGTCTTTGAACTCTTTGTATTGTAGCTGCTTCTGGGGCTTCTTATCTGAGACTCCTGCTCAACAGTTAATTCTGTACAACAGGCACTTAACACCATGTAGATAACAAAGATCTAGATGACAGGAACTCATAAATGATTATCAAACATATGGTGATGAGCACATTTTCCCTGGGATATTGTGTAAAGATTAAAAAACTCTATGGATTTGAAATATTCCATAAGAACATCATCTTGTGGGATAGAAAAAGAGAGAGAAAGAGAGAAAGAGATTATCAAACGAAGCCAGGAAACTGGAGAAAACTCCAAACTATATCACATAAGAAAAAGATAGTAATAAAAATAATCATATTCATAGAGATCATCTACAAGATAGGAGCTGAAACTGTCCACATACATCACTCATTAAGAGCTGGTAAAGTTCTGCAATTAAACACTTACGGTAGAATAGTAAGGGACAGCACATCAGAAATGTATGGCAAAGTGAATGAGAAAGCAATCATTGGCCACTTCCCTTTAAATACTACTCTATTGGCCTACTCTAATTGTTCTTTAATTCCTTTTACTACTATCCTTGCTCAAGATATCTAACTTCCTTATTTCTGCTTACATCTAATGAATTGTGAGCCCTTTAAATCTCACATCCTCTTTAATGTTGCCCTGATTCATCACATATGCTTTCCTTTCCTTTTTAAATGCTAAAAATAATCTTCCTCTTAATTTAAACACTGAAATTACCACTTAAGATTATAAATTAAAGCAGCAGTCTGTGATTCATTATATTTGAGCAGAAAAAAAGGAATTTATGTAAAGAATGTAGCTAGGAAGACTGCCTATCTGAAGAAGATAAACTGAAGAAAGCAAAGATATTAGATAGGAAGAATCACAACCAAACCTCCTGCAGGAAAGAGAGCTTTTGCTGCTTCGCACTGTCCATTGTAGCCTTTGTTTATGCCAAGAGCTTGGTACTGTTGATTTTACTACAACAGCTCCAAGAGAGACCATCCTGACAATCTTCTCCACTTTCCTAGCTTCTTTGTAACACTGCTCTGAATCTGAAATTCTTGGAGTCTTTTCAAACCCAGACTTCTCACAGTTGGTAGAACTCATATGGGAACACATTCTTCAGATCTAGGAAGCTTCTATACTGGAAGTGTGTTCTAACAACCACAGGGAACCAGCTTGTGCAGAATCATAGAAAGTTATCCCCAAGTAAAATTCACAACCAAGAGAGACATCACATTTCCATAGCAGTGATTCATAATATACTCTTGTTAGGATTTGCTGTTCAGTGAAGTAGACTGTAAACTCTTTTGGGTCAAGTAACCCTGTGTTTCTCATCTCTCACCCAACAGTGTCTACCTTGACTGATAACATCACTGCCTTACTTCTTTAAGCATTCACAATGTAATATTTTTTTTTCTAAATTGCTTTTGTATTCTCCTGAAGGAAAAGGGAATATGCCTCTGACATTTGACTTCAGATTTGGCCTTGTCACTTTTTTAATGACTAGAATCAGCCTGTCAAAACTGTGTGTCAGTCTCAAGAATGAATTTAAGAGGATTTGTGCATTCCTGCTTGTTCCTTATATTTTTTCCTGGAAAAGCAATATACTCAGACTAAACATTGATTCTCAGGTGCTGGAAGAGATCCAGATAGTGCAGGTACAATCCACAGAAGACCGTTCCCAGTCAGATTGTCTAACCAAATGAATGTGAGCTAAATAGTGATGGTGATCAGATCTCATGGACTTGGGTATGCCAAACTAACTGATATTCTAATTTAGAGACACTTTTTTATATCACAATAAAGTCCATGGGAAAAAGAAAATGTTTCAATTTTGCAATTTCTCACTGAAGTAGAAGAGTATATGTCCTACGTACTTATCACCCACCTTGCCCAGTTTTAAAGATATTTATCCATACTGAATATCTATGTCTAGATATACTTTTATGTATAATACTTAAAAGTTTTCCTCATGTTATCTTAATCTTATCACATTTCATATTCTTGTCACACACTCATTGGTGAGGGTAACCATTCAAGTTTCTCACTAAGGAAATAAAATAGAAGGGAAAATGTTATTTACCAAACTGGGAACCTCCAGTAGTTTTAAAAAGAAATAATACTAAATTAAATTATGAAAGTTTTTGCTCAAACTTACATGAATAAATCTCTGAAACTCATGCAGTTTTTTTGGAATGTCATACATAATAAATTGTTATGCAAAGTGGAGTAAGTCTTTAAATGACAAGTAAAAAAGAAAACAGTTTACTATATAGCACCTTGTTTTTCATCATAAAGCCATATGTAAGGTGCATTAATATGGATCCACACACAGAGTAAATGTCCACAAATTGTGATGGCATATTTGAAATTTAATATCCAAAAAAGAAGAGCAAAGTAACTTCATCAAGATAAAATTATTATATCAGACAAATATTAATAATGGAAAAATAGAAATGTCAAAGACAAAAATGAGTAATTTCATTTTTATATGTTCATTGTATTACAAGGAGATAATGTGTTTTAAATGGTGCATGATATATAATTGGAACTGGAATAGCTATGTAATTAAGATGGCATGTGCCTCCATTATAATCTACACCCACTAGAGATATGACACATGAGCAATTTGAAGCTTTTAGCTATAGAAAGAGAAGGAGCTTATTGCTTCGTCTGTCAGGTAAGCCACTTTGCAGTCATCTTCAACTTCATTAAAGCTTTCTCATCTTAGAAGAAATACTTTTCAATATGAAAATAGGTTTTGTGGGGGTATTTATGTCTCAGCTTTCTCCTGCCTTCATCTGTCCTACATCCAGTTTCTATCCAGAGCTCTTCCACAGTCAGTGGGAAATTTGGCAACCTGCCTGCATCTCCCAGAAACAAGATAATTAGACCGGGAAATTCACTTAGATCTTAATATCTAAACATTTTCTTTTCTTTCATGCTGACCCTAAACAAAGTACAAATTAGATAAATGCTTTTCACCTTTGCTTTCCTTTAACTGATAGGCAATAATCCTTCACCCCTTTAATGTCACATGGTTATTCTCAGGATTGATTCACTAAGCATGCCAGGCAGGCACAGCATAGTATGTTTTTTTTTTTTTTTCAAAGAATATTAATTCTATTGAATTTAAATAGAATAAATAACTGTAAAGTACTATATCTTATATTTAACACTAGGGAAATAATGATAAATGCTTTTTAAAGGCTATGCTGCTGCACATAGATAAAAGTAATAAATGGTAGGACATTCTTTATTATGAGGTAAAGAAGAAAGCTCCTGCTGCTTTCTTCTGCACATATAGAATTTATTCAGTTAGGGAAGGAAAGCGTCATCTGAAAACTCCTAAATAGCTTGTCTGCTTAGGGAGTTTTGATTATGGACTATGTCTAGTATGTCAGGATTTCCAGAGTCTAATCAGGTTAGGGAAGCTGAGCAAGAGCTGTTCCATAGACATGTAAATATGACAAAGTGTTATTCCACACTCTAATGGTCTAAACAAATAGTAGATTACAGGAAAATGAACCAAGTGTGAATGTGCTATAATAGTAATAATTGAGAGTTAGCATCCCTTTCTTATAATTCTATAGATGCTAATTTAAGACAGATTATATACAATTTTGAAGTGTAGAGTACATACTTGGTCAGAAAAAAATATTTTAAATTTCAATATTTCAAAACCCTGTTTGAGTTCAAGCATACTATATACCCTAATAAAACAATGATGAGAAAACATAAAAGTCTTCTTGGGGGCCAGAATAGTTATGAAATAGTAACTTGGGCAAAACTGCTCCTATACACTCATGAAAAGGTATAGGATAGATAGTAGCATCTGTACAAGAAGTGGAAACCACGTTCACTCTTGGGACTGAGCAAAAAATGTGACAAAAAGACTGAGTTTTACTTGGTGAGGAGATGCTCTCATTTATTCAGAAAATAGCCTGCTCCATTGGTCTCTTTCTGGGTGAGTCTCTTTTTATTCTTGGTCACAGTCTAGTAGTGAGACATTTCAGAGGAAATTAATGAATGTTTGAAGACTTACTGTGAGAACTTTAAGCACTTCTAGAAACATTAATTTTACTAAGAAGGATAGAAGAAAAACACGCTAGCTTCCCAAACACACACTTTATTGTCAAAAATAGAACTGAGTTTACAATGGATGAAGAACTCATTGATAAGTGTTATATATCTATGAAAACAAGACAGATTTATAAATCATTGGATACTTTAACAATATTACTTTGTTTAGTTATCATGCTAGATATTGATTTTATCCAATTTATGATTTATAAGGATGATACTGAAGTCCATGGAGACCAGATGACATATGAAGTGTTCCAACATGGAAGCTAATAATCATAGGTTAAAATCAGGCAATACTGAATTTTAGTATTTAGAAATAAATGGTTATAATATTATTAAGAGAAAAAATATAACAAAATTCATGTTAGCAATGGCTCCTGAGTTGTTGAAAAGGGGTTTTTGTTGGTAAAAATAAAAATAGAAAATTCTGAAGTTATGATGTTTTTCTGATTTTGATTTGGACACTGAGGAGGTGTTCTATCATTTTCAAATCACTTAGAGTACTGGTTATTTATGGATTTTTAACATTATTTTCTATATATGAGAAGCTGAAGTAAAGTAGATATAGCTATAGATATAAATATAGATACAGGTACAAAGCCACACACACCCTTTGGTGGACATTATTGTGGTTTGGTTAGTTGGTCCTTAATGAAATTTGTGGAGAAAGTAGTAGCATAAATTTCTAACTGATGCTAGATCACTCTTACTATAACATGCAGAAATACAGAGGAGTCTAACCTTTAAAGGAGTAGACACAGTTATAATAATAGTGGATATAGAAGTTATGATAGTGGATGTACAAGTGAGGGGATTTTTATAAGCTGAATCTATAAAAGTAGCACCAGAATCCTAGGCTGAAATTATGAAGATAGTCCCCAAAATTTGAATGTATTTGAAGTTGTGATATCATGTCCCAAACAGAAGCACCGAAAAAAGAAAAATATAATGACTTCATTATGAAACATCATTATGAAGTGTCTTTTACAATATTCAGAAGTCACAACTAAAGCCAAAGAGAATATCTGATGTTTCTTAGGGAGATAATGTAATAAGAATAGAAAATAAAAACACAAAACAAATCTCACCTTGGATATACACACTTGAAGAGTAGAAATGAAAATGAACTTGAAAGGTTAATTAATAAAAATTACCCGGAACACCAAAGCTGTATCAAAAGAATGATTACAAAGCATCATCACATAGTATGGAACCTCAGAAAAAACACTGATTGAGATACATAGATCAAAGAAAGGATTTGTGAATGGTGGATGGGAGGATAGATGGATAGTAATGGCATAATAATAAAGAAAGGTGAGGTGGGAAAATACTGTACTCATAATTCAGTTTTCCTACCATCTTTGTCCAATATTCAACATAAACACTCTACTGTGAGGATAGAAGACTATGGATAGCCTTTATATAATTTTGATTTAAATGGCTCTGTGTGCTTATATCTTAAGTTTAAAATTATTTTCCTCATTTATCCCACAACATTAAAATACACTGTAAGCTTAGGCTTGATGAACTATAATCTTGGAAATATACACTGTAGCTACAGAATGATTTACTTCACTCTGATGTATTTTTTACCACTTATCCATATTTATTCCTATATCACTATTCTATAGCCACTAATAGCCAAAAAAAAATCTCCTTTAAAAAAGAAGCCTATATGCCAAAGGCACTCACAAAGTATTCAATGAGTAATTACATAATAGCTCCTTTTTTATTTTTTTAAACTGCTTTTATCAGGTTGATATAAAGCCCATCTATTACAGTTTTCTGTATGTTTTTAATTATGAATAGGTGTTAGATTGTGTCAAATGTTTTTTCTGCCCTTATTGAGATGATCATGTGTTTTTTGTTATTGATTTAATATTATTTATTAAATTTATTGATTTACATGTGTTAAACTATCCTTGCATTCCAGGGATGAATACAACTTGGGCAGGGTGTATGATCATGATGATCCTCTGTATTCTGTTTGCCAATATCTTATTGAGGACTTTTTTCATTTATGTTCATCCAGAATATTGGTCTGTAGTTCTCTTTATTGGTTGAGTCTTTCTCTGCTTTTGGAATCAGGGTAATGGTTGCTTTCAGGAATGAATTTGGAGGTCTTGCAAATCTTTCAATTTTCTTAAGAAGTTTAAGAAGTAATGGCATTAAGTCTTCCTTAAATTTCTTGTAGAGTTCAGCAATAAAACCATTAGGACCAAGACTTTTCTTTATGAATACATGTTTAATTATATTTTCCACTTTACTGATTGATTTGTGGGTGTTTAGAATTCTTGTATCTGTAACTTTGATATTTTGTATGTGTCTAGGAGTCTGTCTGTTCCATCTATGTTTTCCGTATTATTGGAGTATAGATTCACAAAGTAGATGTTGATTATCCTCTAGATTTGTGATGTATCTGTCTTGATTTAACTTGTTTTGTTCCTAATTCCACAATTTGAGCCTTTTACTTCCTTTTTTGATAAACCTGGCTAAGAATGTTTTGATTTTTCAAATAATCAGCTGCATAAATTGTTGATTTTTACTATGGTTCTTGGTCGCCACTGCACTAATTTCTACTGTGATCCATACAATTTCCTCCACTTTTTGACCTTTGTTTGCCTGGGTACTTCTTTTAGATATCAAACAGAAACTCTGGTGGGTCTAGGATTGGAAGAGGACAATGAGAGTTCAGTGTAGGTTCACGTGCAACCAAGATGCAGAAGATCTCAAAATGGGCCAATGTTATCTCAGTTTGCTAGTGAATGTCTTTGTTTGCTCACGATAAACTGCATGCTTCCAGTTGTGCTTGCTGTCCAATACTGACAACTCCCTCCTCAGACAGTAGTTAACTATGTACACAAAATCTGAGAGCAAAATGGAAGGGAGAGGGAGGGAGCAGCTCCCTGGGTACGTGCCCATGACACATGCCAGCAAACATCCTGCCAGGCTGCGACATACAGTATTAGGAGAGAGGATAATGAAGTGAGGGGCTCATATTCCCCACATCTCTCCTATGTGGCTGTCCCACATCAATCTGCCAGGCATGTGGCAGCTTCTCTAAATGGCAATTGCCAATGGGGTGCAGGCTGAGGATCCAGGGGCACTCCTATCAGACTGATTCACATCTTTTAAACATCTAATTGGTGAAATCCCTTGCATGTCATTTGTTTTATACTATGTGAATGGTATAATTTGTCCATCTGTACTTCAAAATGTTACTCTTTCTTCCTGTATAAAGTTTCAGTAATGTTCTAACGTTTGTAAGATATGTACAAGTCATTGACATACTTTATTCGTATCTCTATACATGAAGTTACACAAAAATGAGCCGTTACTCTCTTGCTTTCTAGTTT
>PVIR01029050.1:0-21473 GCA_004026965.1 Petromus typicus | reverse complement strand
AACAAGTCAACTGCTCGGAAATAATTCAATAGTTTCTTAAAAACTGAAGCATGCTGGGCTGGGGATTTAGCTCAGTGGTTCCAGCGCCTGTCTTGCAAGCGTAAGGACCCGGGTTCAATCCCCGGGAACCACATACAATACTGGTTGTGGAGACTCACGCCCAGCAGCAATCAGTACCACATACCACAGTGCCGGGCGTGGTGGCTCATGCCTGTAATCCTAGCAATCAGGAGGCAGAGGCAGGAGGATTGCTGTGATATGAGTTTGAGGCTGAGCTCAGGGCCAGCCTGAACTACAAAGCGAGACCCTGTCTCAAAAACAAAACAAAACAAACAAACAAGAAAAAAAAAAAAAAAAACTGAAGCATGCTGTATAACCAGTCATAGTAATCCTAGGCATTTCCTCCATTGAAAAGAAAGGAAATTTTATACAAAGGCATATGAAATTCCTCGCATCTCTATTTGCAATAACGCTAAACTAGAAACAGCTCAAATGTCTCTATGGGGGGGGGAGGCAGATAAACCATGGCACATTTGCACAACGACGTAAGGCTCAGAATAAGAGAGAATGAACTAATGCCATATTTTTAAAGATGGATGGATTTCACAATGATTATTATGCTCAGTTAAAAAAAAATCAGACAAGACTGGGCATATACTAAGGTGCAAAGTGCATGGTTAGCATGCTGCGTTCCCCCTCAGCACTCGGAACAAGAAAGACAGTGTGGGGAGAAGCTAGAGAAACGGGGAGGGAGGGGGAGGAGGAAGAAGCAACCAGATTGATTAAATAAATAAATAAATGTTGTGTGATTTCATTATTTAAAACTCCAGAAAATATAAAACTACTTGACAGGGACAGAAGACAACTCAGTGTTGCCTAGGGAGCGGGGGAGGGGCGGGGGGAGGGAAGCACACCATAGCTGAGGAGATCTTGAGGAATGATAGACAGCTTCACAGCGCGTTAAAATTTACAAAATTGTGTCCGTGTTCAGTATATTGTATAGAGATAATGGTTGACTAGAACTTACAAATGAAGGTATATTGTTGAGTATTTCACTCTGATAGCCACATCTACACTTTAAATCTGTAGAATGTGAATCTTGAAGGCATTTCTTTTCATACAACATATAGAATCCCCCAAGCCTGATAGTGCAGAAGCCTATTTACTCAATATGTAGTAGAGTCAGCAGTGATATACACTGTGTCTTTGTGAATTCCTCTTCTGCTATTACGTAATATTAAGTTTTTCAATTCGCTGAGCCTACCTTAGCAGAGAAAAATGGCTTAATTAAATAAAAAATAGAAAAAGAAAAAGTGAGTTATACTATCTACAAGTACCTTGCACACAGGCCTAAGAAATATAGCCTAAGGAAAAGTTAGAGTCAATATAATCATATAAAAGAATTAAATATATAAAAAGGAGTAACTTACTTTCTAATCCACTCCCAATTCTGATGTTTCTTTACTATCTTTATTTTTAAATTATTTATTTTTAAAACAAATGGAGCACTGACATGAAAAAACACAAGGTTTTCTTCAGTGAACTCAGAGAAATAGTCCCCTGATGTAAAGAATCTGACAGGAAATGAGACAGACAAGTTAAAAAAAAAAAAGAATAAATAATAGTCGAGCAAATGCCCTGATCGCTGCATACATAATATGACTTTGCTGAGGCGAAGGAATCATGGGAGAGAATGTAAAAGCAAAAGCCATGATGCAAGTTTGTTCTTTGGGTTAAACTGAATAAAGCGGAATTTTGTTGTTATATTATATAACAGTAATAAAAAACAAAAGGATCATCATTCTATTTGTTCTTTCTCTTTTCCGGTTTTATACTTAACGTGTATTTTCTCCATCCTGTGCCAGGACAGGTAGAGCCTAACGGATGTGGCCAGGCCATGGTAGCACTTTGTCATAAAAAGCTACTGGGCTTTAAACCAACCCTTTCAGAGCTCCGAAATATTTTTATAGCCAATAATAACCACGTATTTCAAACATTTAAACCATTTGTATGGACCCACTTTTCAGAGAACAAATTCAATGTGCCATTAAAACAAGCAAAAACCACTGTCAAACTTATTTAAACATCTTGCATTTCCTTTGCCCAAATATTTTACCAAACATAATTCCAACTATAGCTTCAAAACAAGTTTTTCACCATTCACAAATCTACTAATGTGTCTCAAAACTCATCACAAAGTTTCTTGCCAGTGCCAAACCCAGCAGGACAGGCCTGTAATTATAACACTTTGAGAAGCTGAGGCAGGAGGATCACACATTCTAATACAGCACTGGCAACTTAGTGACTTAGCAAGACCCTGGGCTTTAAAGCTACTGGGTCTTAAATAAAGTAATAATTCTTTTTTAATTGTGAGCCTCAGTAACAAACAAATAATGAATAAATGGAAGGAGATGTACGTCAGTGTGAAGGCTGTGTGTTTAATTCCCAGTAGCATCGAAAAAGTTCTTGTCTAGGGGGGTACTAACTACTCTGCCTTTGCTGGGACAAAATACCCAAACACCAGCATCAAAAAAAAAGAGAGAGATTTGGGCTCATGGGTGCAGTGGGTTCAGTTCACTGCTGGTGGCTCTGACACAGAGATATCATGGCAGAAGGCCTGGAGGAGAAATCTGCCCAAACTCTGGCAGCCGAGAAGCAGAGACATGAGGGAGAGTCAGGGTCAAGAATACAACCTGCCATTTCACAACCTCCATGATCTATTTCTTCTGACCAGGTCTGGTTCCTAAGAACATATTCAGCTATGAGTTCCTCAATGGATCAATTCACTAATGCATGTGGTACACCTTGTGACTCAATCACCTTTCAAAATACTAGCGTATGAGACTTTTAAGGGATATTTCACATCTAAGCCATAACACAAGAGCATGAAGGTCCTCCTTACAGCTACCTACCAACACAAATCATAAATGGTGGTAGCCTGACCTACACCAAGCTATGTTGTTCCTTGCCTGATGATTTTATCAAGCCCAGAGACAAAAGTGGGAATTACTTCTGTCTGGTGTCTGAGACATTAAAATGAAAATTGTGAGCTATCAGAATCCATCTCTCTCACCCTGGGAGTAAAAACGGTGAAAGAGTACTGACATGTCCAAGGAGGCAAAGGCTAATAACATTTATCTCCACTTTTTCTTGTTCTTATACTCGTGCTGCTCATCCCAAAGCAAAGCTGCCTAATCTTTCTTAAATTCCATGAACTTAAATTTTTTGCTTAACTGGAGTTGCAATTTTTAAAAATTTGAGTTACACATTTTAATAAGAAAGTTTAAAAGTCCTTATTTTTTCTCAAAGGTATTATAACACCATATATTATATAGCTAAAATAAAGATTACTTTATTGTAATAAATTAGTGTAATTATGAGGGTATACCAGAAAGACAAATGAAAATCAGAGGACTCAAAGACCAGAATTGTACCAATTATATATTAATGGGAAAAGATATTTATTTTTAAAAAAGTTGCTGCTGGATCCAATGCTTAACTAACTACAAAAAGTATGCTCAGGCATTTAAAACCTGGTTCTTTTATTGTCTTATATTAAATATGTATAGCAACATTGTATATAAAATAAATTCCAAATTATTGTATAAAAATACATTACATGAATATAAAAAGATGGGTATTATACTGTACTTATAAACTTAAAAACCATGGCAATAAACTTTAATTTTAATTTAAAATTTTCAAATCCTAAAATACAAATTCATATAAAATAGTGGCAAAAATATAATGTAAACATAAACTGAGATGAGTAGTAACTATCCTTAATATATAAAAGATGAGTAGTAACTATCCTTAATATATAAATGACTTTTTAATAAAGGACAAAAATGCATATAGAGAAATGGATTAAAGATACAGGAAGCAATTTCACAAAAGATTGAGACATATTTCCAAAGAACATATGACAATAATCAACTTCACTAATGGGAGAAAAATATTGAAAAGGGCTGTAATTTTCAACTATGAGATTGACAGAGGTAGATAAATGATTAAATGTTAGTAAGGACATAAAGCATTCTGTGGATACCTATTATAGGTATATATTCATAGTATTCTCCTGGAAAAGAGCTGGGCTGTGGAAACTTCTGGAAACTCAGTGTAAAGAAATACTAGTCAAGTCCACAGGCATAAGGGGCCTCACAAATTTATCAAAGGCAGTTAATTTTAAGTTTAAAAAAATAAAGTTGCCAAATGTAGAGAATTTGCTAAACAAATTATGGCAATAACCCATAGTGAATATAATATGTCAGTAAAAGTGGTAATTTAGTAATGTATTTATTGACATAGAAAGATATAATGAGGGCTGGGGAGTTAGCTCAGTGGTTCCGGTGCCTGTCTTGCAAGTGCAAGGGCACGGGTTCGATTCCCCGGTAACCACATACCATACTGGGCGTGGAGACTCACGCCCAGCATCAATCAGTACCACATACCACAGTGCCGGGCATGGTGGCTCACGCCTGTCCTCCCAGGACTTGGGAGGCAGAGACAGGAGGATTGCTGTGATGTGAGTTGGAGGCTGAGCTCAGGGCCAGCCTGAACTGCAAAGCGAGACCCTATCTCAAAAAACCAAAAAAAAGAGAGAAAGATATAATGAATATACTACTAAGTTAAAATGGAAATTTATAGAGCAGTACACCATTCTTCTTCTAAACATACATACAAATGCATAAATATTATCTGATAGATGAATGGAAAGAAGCAAACAAAACATTTTTGGGGGCTATTAGCCACCTGGCAGGTATCCAGCAGTTCTCAGTTTCTGCTTACACTGCACACTAACAGTTTTATTATTAACTTTTTTACAACAATGAAGAGTGCACCTGCTCATTCTTCTTAATTCTGATGAATTAGTTGTTGACCTAAGGAACTTTAAACTCTGTGTTGAAACCGACGCTTTCAAGAGCTGACATCTCATGTGTGTGAACTGCAGACCTTTCCTACATTATCCCATCAGCTCTGACAGGCTCTGCTAAGACTCAGACCTAAGTCTCTCCAAGTCAGCTGAGAGGATTAAAATACAGACAGAGAAATATTAACACCCAGCTCTCACTTTAAATATCCAGGCAGGACTAAGGACCATTGGCTCATTTGCAACTACTCATGGCTGCCATTTGCATTTTGTGACCAGGAGGAGATGGAAGCCTAACTAACACCACAAATAACAACTGGGCCTCCCCGTAAAGTTGCCACTAAAATCAGTGAGGTGGAGCCTTAGAACTGAGGAGATATTCAGTGTTTCACATTCCTGTTTTTCTCAACATCTGCAGGCAGTGAGGTTGTTTATCTACCTTTTCATGTGTTCAAATGTCTATATGTTCTATACTTCATCTCTAACTCAAATTTTCATCACATTTCTTCCCCCAAACACCTTTGATTTTTGTCTCCTTGAGCTTTGAATGCATAAAAGCTTCCTCTCTTCACCATCTTCACAAAACATTCCTTTTTCCTCCTTGCTCAACAGAAACTTTCTTTGTCCCAAGAGAAACACATGTGTGTACCCACACGCCTTTCAAGGACACTTTACTGACTAACAGAGCCCAGTGGGATGAGCACCAATCCACAGCAGTTAACTTCCCTCTTGTTGGACACAGATGAAGGCAATCTCTTCATCAAAACTCATGCCTTTTGGGCTGGGGATTTAGCTGAGTGGCAAGCCTGGGTTGTCTGGCAAGCGCAAGGTCTTGAGTTCAATTCCACCCAACAAAAACAACAACAACAACAAAAAAGTCATGCTTTTCTCAAGGCATGGAGACTCTGCCAATGGAGACTGAGGTAGGAGTATGAAGGCCAGCTATTTGGCCCAATCTATGGAACATGCAGCTGGATTATATTTACTCAAGAACTACCTACAGGTTTATAAGGCTTTGTCACCTCTGGATTGTGATAACTTCTGCCAAAGCCAGCTTCTTCCCATTTTCCTTCATAGGTGTTGATTGCTAAAAGGCAACTAGCCCTGTGAACCCTGTCTCAGCATCTTCCTCTAGAGATGCCCACCTGAGATCACTAGTACAGTAGGTGTCCAACACACAATCAGTAAAATGGTATTTGGGAATGATTGATTCAGCACATGACAATCAGGAGCCCACTACTGAGGGCAGAGAGGACCCAAACTCTGAAAATCAGGTGACTGGCCAGCTGCTCCACTTCTCACTGGTGGTGAAGGTAGGAGGAGCAATATTATGGCTTAAATCTAAAATATCCCCCGAATGTCTCATGAGCTAGACCGGAAGAGGGTGATTCAATTGTGAGGACTAAGTTCCACCAGTGGATTAATCCACTGTAAGAATTCAATGGTATTCTTAGGAAGTAAGGAAGGAGAGCCTAGTCGAATGGAGTATGTCATAGGTTGTAACCTTGAGGACTACATCTTCTTTTTTCTTTTTTTTTTTTGAGACAGGGTCTCCCTTTGTAGTTCAGGCTGTCCCTGAGCTCAGCCTCAAACTCACATCACAGCAATCCTCCTACCTCTGCCTCCTGAGTGCTAGGATTACAGGCATGAGCCACCATGCCCGGCACTGTGGTATGTGGTACTGATTGCTGCTGGGCGTGAGTCTCCACACCCAGTATTGTTATGTGGTTACCAGGGATCCAACGTGGGCCCTTGCACTTGCAAGACAGGTGCCAGAACCACTGAGCTAAGTCCCCGGCCTGAGGACTACATCCTGTCCCTGGTTCATTCTGCTCTGACTCTGCTCCCCCTCACTCTGATTCCTGGATGCTCTGAGGTTACTAACTTGACTCAGTCATGTCCTCCCACACAGCATTCAGCTGCACCTCCGGCCCACAGCGACAGACACAGCAGACCATGAACTGAAACTCCTGAAACCATGAGCCAAAATAAAACTGTCCTCCTCTAAGTTGATTTCTTGGGTATTTTGTTGAAAATCTGACTGATACAGCAGTGAATTGACTCAGAGTCTATACAGAGTCATCAGCAGTAAGGATGTGCTGGCCAGTTGTTCAGAGATATGAAAAGGAAAGAGCAGGAAATCCAGACAAGGAGACAGGGCATTGAATGCATGAATGGACAGAGAGGAATGACTGTGAAGATCTTTGTCAAGCAGGCCAAGAGCCACCAGAGAACACCCACAAAGGGAGAAGCAATAACAAAGTAGGCAAACCCGGTCAGTCCACATTACCTCTGAAGTCGTCCGAGTGGCAGGGTGTACACATGAAGAAGGCAGGCAGAGTGGCAGAGCTAAAGACTGCACGTGAACCCAACAACATGAGCTCCAACATATCAATGTGGATTTATCTGTTGCCATGGCTGAATGTCAAATTTGCCAACAATAGAGAGGTGCTGAGCTCCTGATATGGACAATGCCTCAGAAGGAATTATTGGCCAATGGCTGGAAATAGACATTGAGCTGCCTTCCTCAAAGGTCCAACTTTTTGTCTTCATAGGACTAGATATATATTTTAAGAATTCCTTTGCCTCTCAGCACTGCAGGGCGCCAACAAACACTACTGAGTACTTGACCTATGGTCTGAAGTTCCTCCCAGCAGTATAGTGAGGCCAGCCAACTTGCTTGCACTGACACAGGTGTGTGAGTGGAAACACATGTATCATGTTCTGGGGGGTAACCCAGAAGAGCTGTGAAGAGCACTGGAGTGCTTCACTGAAAGCACACAGAAGTGCCAGCTCATAGGAAATACCCTGTAAAGATGGACAGCTGTGCTCCAGGATTCAATGAGAGGTAATGAATCAGAGACTTTTATATGCCACCATGTCAACAACAGAACAATACATTGGCCCAAAAACCATGGGTTTGGAACAAGAGTGAACCTACTTTCAATCACTTGAAAAACACATTGAAGGCCTCAGTGCATCCAATCCATGCAAACCCAAGGTCTGTATACTTAAAGAGATCTCTGTAGGAGAAGGGGGCTTCCTTTAACTAAAGATGTGTTGAACAGTCCATTGATCTAGAAGATAAAACTGCTGTCTGTGCACTTCCAGACATCAGCCAGTAGACAAAATGATGATCATAAACTTGACAGGAGTAACTGATCCTGACCGTTCAAGAGAAAAGACTGCTGCCATACAGTGAGGGAAGGAAGGTCTGTGTTGATCATGAGCATGGTGTTCAATTTTGAGTGCAAATGGACACATACAGAGAACACAGCCTGAGATGCTTGTAGAGACCAGCACATGAAGGCTCTGACATCAGGATGTGTGATCAAAGCCAGCAAAGAAAAGCTGAGGGTGGGGAAAACTAGAATAATGGGTTATGGAGTAGTGAGACGAGGAGCATCAGTCACAGCTTTGAGATTAAATGCAGCAGCAGTGGTTGTAAGTCTGACCTACTCACCTTCTCATTTTATGTTTCCCCTTCCCCTGGAAGAATTATCCAGTGGAATCTAGCAGAGTCACTCCCTGAATTTCCCCAGAGTAGATTTGAGTGGCACAACAGGTTGACTGCATAGACACAAGTGTTCTGTGTGGTTTACCTTTCTAGGAAATTCTTACTGCTCTGCTGGAGAGCATGTGGGCAATAGATGGTGTCTACCTTCAGCTCTTTGGGGTCAATACAGGCCAAAAGAGTTGCTTTCCCGGGACCTTCCATATTCAGGTGAGGTTGGATATAAAGGTCTTACTCTTTCAGAGCACACCATGGTGTGTGCTCAGATGATGCTCATCTGAGTTCTTTGCTCGACCAGCACCGGTTCTACTGGGCCTGCATTGAAAGTTGATGTCTCTGCCCGACCATGCTTTCGCCCTTTCCCTTCAGAGTCGTCAATCTCTAACAGTAGCTAATGCTCACACTTTGTCTCAGTATGTGGTCCACAACCCAACCCCAGACAGCAGGTCCACATTAGGATACTCATGTGGAGGCTTTTGATTCTGCCTGGGTGCGTTTATACCTCTGCACCCATTGTCAGTGTCTGGTTGGTTCTGTAACAAGTGGCCAAAATCCAAGACCGTTTCCTATTAACCAAACTGCACTCAAAAGGTGACAGTAAACTTTGCAAGGAAATAAGTTTTACCAAGGAGAAGATGAACCATCAGTCAGCAGAGCCTGAAGACAGTGCTGTATCTAGCGTCATTGTGAGGGATATGGGAATGAGTCAGAGAATCTGCCTAATGGTCTGACAGAAAGAGGGGATTACTTTTGCTAGCTGATGTGAAGATAAAGGCAGGAGTGGTAGTGTGTATGGAGAATCACAGTATGCAAAATATACAGCCTGCTGGGGATTTAGTTTGTGCCTACCTTGTAAATTTGAGGTCCTAAGTTGGATTTCTAGTGCCAAAAATAAATTTAAAAATAAAATAATTTGTTAAAAAAATACATAGTCTGCTCCCTTAAAAATCTCTGCCTCTAGATTCAAGGATTCTAAAATAAATTTGTACTTTCTTTTACTGTAAACCCATTTGAAGGCTGGACACTGTAAGAAGTTTAGCCCTGAGGAATTACCATCCAAAATTTCAGACCTACAGTTATGTACCTCACTATATCTCAGATTAAAATAATCCTATTAGGTTGTATCTAGAAGTAAATCCCCCATGATTTTTAAACTGGTACAAAAAGGGCATAAATAATTCTTATCAAACAGATTTGAGTCATGATAGTTTCTGGAATATACACAAAATCATAATAGAGTCCTTGTCACAATGTGTGTTACAGTTTCACAATGCCTAGTTCTGAACTCATAAGATTAAAAAAATTTACTAAATTAAGAAAATATTACAAAATTTTACATTAAGTCATTGTAGAAGTTACTTTAACTTCTCACAAATCCCAGACATCATTATTTTTTCTAGAAGGAAAAAGAGGTTGATGGCAGATGTGTTGACATGCTTATCTTTCTCAAAACTGGAACTTTAATTGCTTCTTTGTGATTTATGATTCCAATTAAACAAGCTTTGTCTTGTACTGACGGTAGAATGAGCCTCTCTTTTTTGATATTTTTAAATTTTTAAATTCAAATCTTTATTGACACATTATGAATACACATTATCATTGCATTCAACATTGAGAGTTTATACTAGAATATGACATGACTTGATTCTCATTTTTCCCCTGCCCCCCCACCCTGCAATTTCCCCCCCATATACATAAGCTTTGTTTCCTTTTTATGACCTACAAAGAATGATCTACAATCATTTTTCATAATAAATCCTTTACTTTATACAGAAATGCAATGTATTCAGTCCTAGACAATGAATGCTGCTTAGTTAAAAACCAATCTTTTTCCCTTCAAAATGCAAAATTTCCCAGTTTGCCTTGAAGCTCTACACAGCCAAGGTCACAGTTACGGTCACTGAGATGTGAGGAGCACTGGTACCAGAAGTAACCAGGTTTATAGAAGAAAACTGAGGCAGTTCTACAATACAGTTATGGTTTATCACTTAATAATACCTAATTGTCAATAATGAGTTGCCATTTATCTGAAAAGCTGAAGATACATTTTTCTCCATGAAGTAAAGGCAAAAATTCATCCTGAGAATGATGGGTAGAAAGAGAGTCACAGATTTGAAGAAAGTGGAAATTTTTAATACAACCCCTTTAAAATTCCTGTCTCATGTTGGTCTAAGTTCAGTTCATACCACAGGGCATTAACTCCTCTGCCTTTCCCACCTTGTGGGCCTGGTCCCTCTGGCCCACATCCCACCCCCAGCATTGATGTGCCCCATCTGGGAGAAGGCAGGGTCTCTGTGGCTTCATTTATTGTAGCCTTGGGTGCCAAAGCCAGTATGGCTTGCACCTCAGCTGGCACCATGAAGGCTGAGTCACAGCCCAGACCTCACACTGAGAGGCTAAGACAGGTGGTAGCATGAGCAGAAAGGACCAACAAGAAGGCTTCTACTGAGCAAGTAGCCAGGACTCAGAGGACACGGGTCAAAGCACATCCAGGAAGTCACAAAACCCAGATCTAGAACAGCCTCTTCTGTTTAACCTTGACCTTCAGCAAAGTCTGATACAACTATGCACTTTACTGAGTAAGAAGAAGCAGGAGATGGGGGGCAAAGGGAAAAAACCGCTAGTCCATGGTCACCCTGCTCACATTCAGGTAGCAGCACATAAGTAGCTACAGCTAGGAGCCCTGCCACCTGTTAATTCAGAATAAGACTGAAGCAAAGCAACCCTAGTCTGGTTCCACAAGAACAGCCAAGAAGTAGATGGAGCACATAATTCCAGGAAATAGTAATCGAGTACAGATTTAGATAATCGCCCGTCTTGTTCCCAAATTTCAGATGATTTACTGTAGGTAGGAAATTGATATTATCTTGGCTTACATTTAAGGCAGCAATAAGAATTACAGTAGACAACTGTGATGACACTTTGTTTCAAAAGGGATGGGTAAGGCACTATTTTTAAAAACCAACCTTCTGAATTTCATGAGGAATCTACTGCATTCTTATGGCTGCATGCTGCTCCTAGACCTGAGTTTCTCTCTCTCTCTCTCTCTCTCTCTCTCTCTCTCTCTCTCTCTTATTTGAACACATAGGTTAAGTACATGGCACCTTCGTTCTCCAGGTGGACAGTCTGCTTCTAAAGCAGTAGATGACTACTTATTTTGTTGCCTGATGAGGAGCACGGCAGTTTCCTAAGACTAGTAGGGAAGGAGCACACCAGTGACCACGCTCAAAGGCGGCCAGAGTAGGAACTTGGCTTCTTACTGCAGTCCTACCTTTCGGTATATACAACTGTGTTGGAAATGAAGTACAGAACTTGCTCATTCCTATTAATATCATCTTCCTGATGCTGGCAGAGCATCACCATTACTTGAATATCGTTTTAAATCATAATCCTATTTGTTAGATCATTCAGTCCAGTTTCATCTGAAAATCTGAACGCAGAGACAGACATTCTCCATCAAAGGGAAGATTTATAAGAAGGCTGGGTAGTGCAGGAAGTGAGATGCTCCAGATGACCTCAGGAAGTCCTTGCCAGGCTTATGTTTTGAATTTTCCATAACATTTCTTATGTAAAACAGACACATTAGCTATGTTTACTTAGGCAACACAGAGGGAAGAATATTGAGATAATTACCTAAAACTTCACTGTGAGTTTTTAGTAAATGTTACAGTAAAAAATGGGGAAATGGAGCTTGAATTGTACCAGGTGTTTATTTCCATGGATCAAAGCCACAACAAAACTACCTCATTTTACTTTGCCCGACTCATCACAAGTTCATGACAGAATTTATCTTCAAAAATGCTAAAAGGGAGCTGTTCTGAAATATGCGATAAAACATAGCAAAAAGTTGGCCATTAAGATTCTTTTATTTAAAGTAAAACAATGTTGCCACAAGCTCAGTGTCATTTAAACTCTGTTAGATGAGGATATACAAAGCAACCTATATTTTGTGAATACTGATCCAATATTAGTGGTTTAAACAGAATACTTCATACCAAGATATCACAAACTTTATACTTTAAAATCATGAGTGACTTTTGTTAGTTTATATTCAGCATCATGTTCATAATGTTGAGCTTCACTGAAGATCTCAAAGTCTCCCAACTCTGATATTCGGACAAAGTAAAATGAGGTAGTTATGTTGTGACTTTGATCCATGGAATAAGCAATGTATGAAGTTGTCTTTAGAAGGTGCCATCATGATGAGAAGAAAGACATCTTAAACCATAATTTGAAAGACTAAAACCTTACATGTGAATATAAAATCCACTTTGGATAAGACAAGTTAATTCTCATGATGGTAGTAAAGAAAATAAATACTAAAAAATATGTTGAAAGGGTCACTATGGTTCATGGCAGAGATTTTAAAATGAAACCTCACCCTTCTTTGTCCATGGTTGGTGGAAAATTATCAAGTCACAAGCCACGTTCATCATAATTTTCTATATATGGTACTAGCAAGGCGATTCACATTGGGCCAAAGATCAGGAAACATTCCACGGCAATGACATCTCTTCATCTCCAAAACACTATCTCATGGGAAATGGTAGAAACCCCTTCACTGGTCACTCACTGTTTGCTTAAAAAGTAGAGTGAACCAAATATGATAAGACATGTCATGAGAAGCAAATCCCTTTTACAGGGAGAAGTAAAATTGTGAGATTAAAAAAGAAGCAACCTCTCAGTGCCTACCCAGAGAGCAAGGCATTCTGACATGCGGGACTTCCGGGCACTGTGGGGAGACATGGTGTCTGGACACTTCACAGATGAGAAGACTGGATCCAAGCTATCTCGCTGAAGTCAAAAGCAGGAAATGACAAAGTGAGGGATTTCTTTTACTCTTGGGACTTTTAAGAAAGATATATTAAAGTGACTGTCACAGAACAGAAGAGTACAGCAATGTTTGGTGTAGGTGGTCTCTATCTTTGCTTTGTGAGATGATTATGTTCATTAGGAATATTTCAGAGTAGGTAAGTCAACAGTACCTACTCATCGTTGCATTGGCAAATTAGAAAATTAATGATAATTGTCAAGAGTTCAGTTGCAGTAAAGTCACAGGAATGAAAATTGGATGACTGAAGATCTAACAAGTGATAGAGAAGCAAATCAACTATCGCTGACAGGTCTCTCAGTCCACACACTCTTGTCAGAGGGCTCTCAATGGCAGCAGGAAAAGTAGATAAGACTTTCAAGTAAAGAATAGAGAAGGTGTTAGAAGAAGATAAAAGACCATACAAAAATGTATTCTTGTATGACAGAATAAGAGGTCAATATGTTTGGAGCTTGAAAAGTCAAAAGAAAAATGAATAGATAAGAATAAGCCATAATAATTACTATCAGTAACTAAAATTACTGAGACAAGAATTGAAGCGGTGGAAATCAGGGGGCTGGAAAGTAATTTTGGTAAAAGATGAAAGAAAATATGCATAAATTCTGACCGATATAGACAGTGTAGTATGTATCTCCAGCAAATTAAAGAGATAATAGGCTGTGGCTGAGGCAGCTGTATTTGGGGACAAAAGTTTTAAACGTACAATGTGTGCATGGAGAAAGGGAAAGTGTGGCAGCATATGTTCCCGGATTTGGTGATAAGTTTGTAGATATAATACTAAAAGCATGAACTATGGACTAAAGAATGCTAAATTGGACTTATTAAAATTAAAAACTTCCTCTCTGTGCCAAACATTGGAAAAGAATGAAAAGATAAGCTGCAGACTAGGAGAAAATATTTGCACAACCCTTATCTGCTAAGGGAATTGTATCCAAAATATAAGCGCATTCTTAAAATTCAACTGCAAGAAAACAAGCCTCATTAAAATCAATGTGATCAGTACTGTGCCAGGATGTACAGCTGGTAAAGAAGCCTATAAAAAGATGCCTAAGATTTTTCATCAGACAAATGCTGTTTAAAGCAATAATGATATATCAGTATATACATATCCAGAAAGATAAATTTTTCTAAAATTGGCAGTCCAGGTTCAGATGATAGAAACATCAAATGCTAGTAGGACTGTAAACTAGGACAGTACACTAGGGTGGATACTGTAGAAGATAGTTTAAGAGGTATTTAAAGCATGTAGGTACATTTTAATAGCATCTTTATTCCTAAATAGCAAGAAGTGGAAGCCACCAACTCAACTTGGTGAATAAGCAAACAGTGGTGTATCAGTATAGTAGAATTTTTACTCAGTGAAAAAAAGAAATAACCTATCAAGTCTTCAAAAGAGAAGGAGGAGCTTTCATGCATATTGCTAATTAAAAGAAGCTAAGCTATGTGAAAGAAATTTAACTTTTTAGACTATATATCACATGACTACAACTGTGGACATTCTGGAAAAGGCAAAACTCTAGAGATGCTTGGGAGATCAGTAATAGGCAAGGCCCTAGATTTAGTGAGCAAGTTAAATAAGGGACCACAGAGGACTACTCAAGAGTGGCTTGAGAATATAGACTGTGCATTTATGCAATTTTCAAAACTCACAGAACTCACAGAGGAAAATAATGAACATCAACGATGCAAATTTTGAAAGCATTCAGGAAGTTGAGGATCCTGGATGGAATGCAGAACTTGACAAAAGCTGATCATATCACAATGTATGATGCAACACTGAGGTGAATGGGAAGAAAAGTTGCTGAAATCAGGAACTCGAGGCATGAGCAAAATTAGAAGACCAAAGGCAAAAAGAACTGCACACGAGAACTTCACCCTGACTGACAAGGCTGTTTCCCATAGGGTACAGGTTAACAACTCTGAAATCCTTTTATGTATATGTTAGAACTGAACAAAAAAAATGACAGTACAGGGTGACAATGGGAGTTTCCATTGTTGGAGCAGAAGAGAAGGGAATAAGTAGCATAGGCTAGAAATGGTCCAGGTGGTGTTATCAATGCCTATATAGATACTAATGAACACAGATAGATATATGTGTAAATATGTGCAGCTCATAGGGTAGTATAAACATATACATATTTCCTTACTGTGGTTTTTTAAAATGATCTTTATTGGTACACTAAGAATACACATGATAATCGCATTCAACATTAAGAGTTTGTACCAGAACATGACATGACTTGATTCTCATTTTTTCCCTTTTCCCCCAGCCCTGCATCCCACACACCATATATACACAATCTTTGTTTTCTTTTTTCTTTATTATTACCACATTCGTTTTCCCCTCGTTATTTACCCTTATACTCTTTCCTTTTAAATACTTTCTACTTCGCAATATCAACTATAAAGACTACAACTCATTTACAACTTCATAGTCTCATATCAGAGAAAAGATATGATATTTGCTATGTTTTTTTAATTGGAATCTTTATTGGTACATTATATACATACATCATAATTGCATTCAACAATGAGAATTTGTACCAGTACATGACACAACTTAATTCTCATTTTTTCCTAAACCCCTACCCACCCTGCCACCCCTACCCCTATATACATAAGCTTTGTTTCCTTTCTTTTTTTGTTATAATCTCATTATTTTCCCCTTGTTATTTACCCCTTCACCCCATTTTGCTTTGAATATTTTCTATTTCACAATATACATCCATTCTAGAACTCATTTACACCTTCACTTTCTCATACCAGAGGAAAGATAATGATATTTACACATCTGCGACCTATTTATTTCACTTACGAGGATATCCTCAAGGTACGTCCATTTAAATATAAATAATTCCATTTTATCATTTTTTATGGCAGAGTAATACTCCAATCTGTAGAAGACCACAACTTTTTTTATCTAGTTTCTAATTGATGGACATTTTGGTTGTTTCCAAGATTTAGCAGTCACAAACTGAGCTGCTATAAACATGGGTGCACATATGTCCCTGTGATATGAGTCTTTTAATTCTTTTGCATATATACCTTCTCTGCTGTGCTTTTAAAGGAGCCAGGACTCCTTAGAGAAATGGCTGATTCTAGAGATGGGGAAGAAATGAACCAAAAGACCTTGCAGTCTCTTCTAGTGTCAGAAAATAAGAAGATACTAACAAAGAAAAATAACTGATATGAGTATGTCAATAGCATAGAAGAGTCAATTGAAATAGATGTTGATAGTCAAAGTTAGAACTACATGAGCAAAATAAATATTGGATTATAATCCCAAATATTACATAAATATCTCGGTGTCCACACTGATATAAATAATTGAATAATTAAATAAATAGAGAAAAGATCAATCTGTTGCAGAATTCCACATAATTTATGTAGATACTCTTCCCTCAAAGAGGTGAAATACAAGGAGATCAAAAATATAGTGAGTGCTTAATTTTTAAAAATATACTCACAGAAACCCTCCTGCTTCAGCTTCCTGAGTGTTGGGATTATGGGTATATGCCCCCACACCTGGCTAATTTTGAATAATTTACAGACATTGCTCCTTTTTGTTTCCACAGTGTTAGCTCAGGGTTATTCACCAACTCCTCAATAGATTTATGTTTAACATGGTGGGTTCTGTTTTTCCTCACTGAAGTCCACTGTGTAAAGTTGTAGCCAGGCCGAAGCTGCAAACATACCAAAATGACTCTTCTCCTTTCTGGTTTAAAAGCTGTAGTAGAGTCCTCTGTGTAGCCAGCGTGAAGCCAAGTAGCCTAATACGTCATGAAACCCAGCGGCAGCTCACCTCGGCCCACCTTGCCAGTACCATTTCTCCATACAGCCTGACCCATCCTGCTCACCCTCACTGTGAATTATGTACAGTAATTGGAACGGCTTTCTTTCTCCTATCATTGCACAGTGCTTTGCTTCTCAGGCTGAAATTCTAACTTTTCCAAGAAGTCTTTTCAACTTGACAGGCTGTGGACACTCCTCCTCATTTTTCCTGCTTTTCTGTGCCTATTTCAGTGAAAATATTCTTCATATTCTATAGTGATTTTTAGAAGTCTTTTGATTCACATGGATTTACCTCAAGCCTTTTGAAGAGGATGAAATCTTTCCTTCTTGTGTTCTAGGATTCTAGCCTAGCATCTGAAAGATGCGGAACATATTATTCAGAAAGTATTTATTTAAAATGTTCTATATTTCAACTTCTGAAACCATAGCAAGACCTAAAGAACCTGCTTCTTTTCTTTGATAGAAAGCCTGGTATGTATTTGGTAGGAAGAGGAGGGAGGAACCAACTTCATTACACACGTTAAATCCCATTTTATACCTGACAAAACTGAGGGTGGGAAGGAAGGTCTACCGAGCAAAAGGTTTTGGCTTGGAGACCTGATTCTCACTTTGCCTCCCATTTGCAGGAAAGTTCAGAAACAATTGAGATGTAAGGGGAAGAGTCTCCAAGATTTCAATACCAGCCTTGGCTGGAGATCAGTATTTGGATCTGTATTTTCAAGTCTCATTCTTTGGATTTTATTAAAGAAGAACTGGATACAGAAAGCTGGGCTACAGCCCAGATTGGAACTTCAAACAGAAACAGAGAACTTCAAACAGGTAGCGAAGCCTTGGGCCTGCTTCTAAGTCCCTCCGGAGGGGTCCCCACAACCTCACCGAGAGGCCGACTCTTCTGGGGTGTCACTGAGCGACTAGGGCTATTTCTGTTGTGCCTGACTGAAAGGTTCCTGGAAGTGTATTTCACATACCCAGAGTGTTCCTCTAAGTTCTCCAAGAAAAACATAATGCAGTACATAGGAAATAAGAGCTAGAAAAATGGGGAAAAATTCAAAAGTGTAAAAGTATCGGAGATAAATGAGAGAGAAAAGATGGTACAAAAAGATATATGACCGAGATTTTTTTAAATATACAGTCATGGACCCAAAAGCAGGCAGAACAGAATGGGATGGTTAACTCTAGATAAATCTCAAAGAGGAATGAACAAGGACGTCGAAACATGTCAAGGCAGTTGGAGAGGGAATGCAGGTATCTTCAGGAACTATTTAAAATATCCAGGAAAAGCCAGTTTACACACAACCTGGGCTTTCGGCAAGTTACCTTTCAAAAGACACGCACAGAACTCAGGGAATGTCATTTCTGAGACGATTTCTTGGGAAACTACTACAGGCTGAACTTCAGCCGGATGAGAAGGAGAACAACCCTGGAAAAGGAACCGACCACGAGCGTGGCAGTTAAGACAGAGGCAGAGATTGAAGTGACAGAATAGAACACGCTGTTTGTTCCCTGGCAGTGTAGACATGACAGAGCTAGTGGAAATTTGTGAGGGAAGGAAGTGGAAGAATTGGTGCGCATTGACGCCAGTGCCCCTCGGGGAATACAGTGGCACGCTCTGGCTCTCTTCTGGCCAGAGAAAAACCTGCACGTTGCTGCCAGGCTCCCTCGGCCAATTAGCAGACCAGGCCCAGGAGCGCTCTCCTGTAATCTCAGGAGTCCAAGGGGATCATGGAGTGCTGGGAGGTCATCAGGTCATAGATACTGAAGCATCTTCAACAATACAAAGGTAAATATGAAGAGAGACAGCAAGATTAACTGACGTCCGCTGGCAGAAGAAAGAAAGAGAGGCAGAAGCATGTTACTTTTATCTTTGCTTAGCAGAGAATTTAAAGAAACATTAGACCCCTTGTTCCCAGGACACTGATACCCAAGAATTCTAGAAAACCCTTTGAGGAGGTTCATGAGGCCAATCTTTGTGAGTAATAATATGAAGACATTATTTGTCCTTTGTGCAATGCAGATATTTGTCCCAACGCCCACATGCAATAAAGATAAAATTATTTTCATTTTAGCAGAAATCAAGGCAAGTGACGCCTAACTGTACTGATAGTGCTCATTGCCTTTGTCATTTAAGTATGTCCCTGCAGAAACTGTAAGATTCTTCATTTTATTATATTCCAAGTCTGGTGGACATGCCTTTTGGATAACCAAGGGAGAGGTTTGCAGACCCCCTCTAGAGCCCACCATGGTGTGGTGATTACCTCACAAGCAACAATTTCAGCTGTGAATGGACCAGTTGCTTTCCTCAGGAAACATTATCTTCTCTGGAAAGAATAACTGACAGTCTCCAGCTAATCTGATTTTGGTATTTAACAGACATGTTTTTGAAAATGAACAAAGTGAGCCTATTGGCCGATGGAAAACAACTGACAAAGTAAAAAAATAAAATCTTCAAAAGGAGGAGAGGGGAACGAGAAAAAAAGAATAAAGGCCTATCATTCCCTATGATGAATGCTATCATTATGTATATTTAAAATGTACCACTAAAATGAAAAGTTAAAAAAAGAAATTATTTCTTCTTTGAGTTAGACAGCTAAAGATGTTCCTGATCTGATCAGCAATGATATTACTAAATCTTTTGTATTATTTCTTAAATGTTAATATTTGGAAAATCTGTATGAGATCTATATAAGTCAACATTGTCCACATGACCAGTGTATGATTTCCCAAAAAAAGCACAGATAAAAGACCCACATGAAGAGTAAAATAGACAATGGAATTTAGCTTAATAGAAGAGCAAAATTTCACTAATATGGCTTAAGACTACACATCACAGCTCACATTTAAAACTCAATGCCTTGTTGAATTTTAGTGAAGTGACAAAGAAGGATTTTATAATTAGCAGAAAAAGTATTAAAACACTGTACACTTTTCAACTATATATCTGTATGAAACCAAAATTTTTAGATCCTTCAACAAAAACAATGTATCCTAACAGATTAAAAGCCTTATAAAATGCCAGCTGTGTTCTGAAGCCCAACATCAAAATGCTTTGTGAATGTGTAACGATGCCAATCTACTCATGAAATATTGTTTTGAAAAATATTATTTTTAAAACCTGTAATATGTATGTTAACATATAATGGGCTTATTATTTAATTTGAAATGATTTTTAATCTGTTTCTAATCTTTTGTGATATTAGTAAAGAGAATCTAAATAAATATGAGCACTTTCAGATTCTCAATAATTTCTAAAATTAGAAACAAGTTCACAACTCCACTTCCCCCCAAATTGATAACCACAATGTTAAACTCAGTGTAAAGTTGATAACTTAAAATACATTCTTGGAAATACATAAATGGATTCAGTATCATAAAAACTGAAAACTTACATTGGGTCTTAGTTTAAAAGAGGACCAGAATTCCATTAATATGATTTAAGACTTCGCATCAAGACACATTCTATTACATACTTCTGGATGTAGAACTGTTAAGAAATCAATATGTCACCTCTCTGCTCTCACGGGTTTAGGTAAGACATCTATCTCCACTGGTATTTTTGCTGTCTATGGCAAAATTGTTCTTTTGCTATTTTCAACTTAGTTGTCACAATTTTGTTTATGATGCGTAAGTTTCTTTGGGTTTCTCCTAACGGAAATTCATACAACTTCTGATTCTGTAGGGTTGCCTTTTATCAAATTTGAGAAAATTCCAGTTATCATTATGTAAAGCAATTTTTCAGCCTTGCATGTTTCCAACTCTTTCCAAAAATCTAATAATGTGAACACTAGATCTTTCATTATATCTTTATATTTTTCATTATATCTTTCGCTATATTAGATTCGGAGGTTCTGCTTTTTGTTTGTTTAGTTAGTAGGTCTATTTTCTCAGTCATCATAGACAATTTCTCTTCTGCACTTGTATGCACTGACTCCTCCTTCTCCTTTATGAAATTGAACTATTCACTGAGTATTTAATTTCAGCTGTTTTATTTTTTAGTTGTACCATTTTCATTTGCTTCCTTATAAATTGACTTTCTGCTGAAATGTTCTATTTCTTAGCTGAGACTATTTGCTTTTTATTTATTCTGAATGTGTTTATTATTACTTGCTGAGCATTGTGAAGGTGACTACTTTTAAAGGTCAGCTCATTCTAACAACTCTGCCATCTCGGGGTTCACTTTGCTTGATTCCCCTTTTTATTTGAAACTTTTCTGGTTGTGTAAACACTTTTCTACTGATCTGTGGACATTTGGAGTATCATCTTAGGAAATTTTAGATCGGGTTTAAGCCTGTCTTAGCCAACTCCCCTTGGCAGAATGTGGGGGGAGGGGAAGAGTGGCTTCCAAAGGAGAATTCTGGGCTTCATATTAAGTCTATTCACGCTTGGAGAGAAGAAGGGCGCTTCGTTACTTCAAGATGAGCGGGAACTGTGGCTCCACCTTTAGCCCCCGCTGCTGCCTCCTCGGCTGG
>PVIR01029049.1:0-21432 GCA_004026965.1 Petromus typicus | reverse complement strand
TTGCTGAAGGATTTACTATAGCTCACCAAAAATTAAAAAAGAGTAGGGGGATAACTATCTGAGAGATTTGATGGTTAAAACTAGTTAAGAAGGGCTGGGGATTAAGCTCGGTGGCGCTGCACCTACCTGGAAAGTGCGAAGTCCTGAGTTTGATTGCTGGTACAAAATAATAACATTAAGAAAATGAAGTCTTGGGCCAGGGATTTAGCTCAGTGGTTTAGGTGCCTGCCTTGCAAGTGCAAGAGCCAGGATTCAATCCTTGGTAACCACATACAATAATGCTGGGCATGGAGACTCACGCCCACCAGCAATCAGACTCATGTACCACAGTGCCGGGCATGGTGGCTCACGCCTGTAAGCCCAGCACTTGGGAGGCAGAGGCAGGAGGAGTGCTGTGAGTTCAAGGCAGAGCTCAGGACCAGTCTGAACTACAAAAGTGAGACCTTGTCTCAAAAAAGAGAAAGAAAAGAAAAGAAAACGAATTCTAAAACTATTACATATAAAGTAATAAACCTAAATGCAAAATAGATCTGTAAGCTAAATCCAAAAATTTCAGCTTATATACTTTTAAACTGTCAAAGGATGTACCAAATATTCAAGGAACTGGGGCAAATAAATACTGGGCTTTTTTTCATATAATTGTTAAGCAAAATGTATGTTAGATAAAAGTGCTTTGTCACTGTGAGTGGGAAGACTAGAAAAGAGGACTGAGTATTAATCTGACAAAATTAGAAAAACAGTATAGTTCTCTTTCCTTAAAAAAAAAATTGCAAGTTCATAGTGTTAATCTTGGTACTGTAAGAACGTTCCCAAAGCACTGGTTGGAGAGGTTTGAATGTGTTTGAAATGCTGAATTGGAAAAAACAGTAATTACTGCTTCAAGTATAGTAAACATAAATCAGTTGCTTGTTGAGTTGTAGACAAAAATAACTTATACATGTTCCACGTTTCTGGAATTTAAAACAAATGAAAAAACAAGAAAGCAAAGGCAAAGGCAAAAAACCAAAGAAGTCTTAGAGTTGCCTAAAAGAGACAGAAGCCAGAGAGAGCTGACTTAAACCGGTTAAATTTCCAATTGATAAGATCAAAATTGAGTGAAAGAAAAATCCATCTCTAGTCTGAATATTCACATTTATATAAAAGAAAGGTTAAAGGGGTTTAAGGGTAATAGAAACTCCTTCGCTCGTTGAAATGGAGAGAACATTTAGGCAGAAATAAGGATGTTACAAGAAATTTTACACTTAAGAGACTATGTGATACTCTTACATTAAATCTGTCTTCAGAATCTCGATGTGGGGGGTAGATTACTGTTGTAAACTGATAGAGATACATACATAAATCACCACACCCGGTGTTGTGATGTGTAGTATTGGTGAGCGAATTCAGCCAGCCAGATGGAAAAACCACTGAGCCAAATCCCCAGCCCAGATATGTATATTTTTAACACATTTAAAATTAATGATTTTCTGTACTTAAAACTCATCGAGCAGTCTGCCAGTTAAAACAGTGGATCAGATGCCGCTTCCGCCCCTGAGCCCTCTCACAGGTGCATGATCTCTCCCGCCTCAGGTCGAGTGTGCTGCGTACAACCCTGAGCCCTACCCGAGTACGGAGAGCCAGCCCGACCTGAGCTCCCCGGCGCGCGGCTTCCTGTGGGTGAGTCTGTCGGGATGAGCTCCTAGAGAAGCGTGCTCAGCAGCCGATGTCGGGGAGCCTGGATTCTGGGGTGTCCCAAGCCACAGTGTCCCGGGTTGGTCCGGGAGTGCAGGGAGGGTGCTGAGGACTCTGGGAAAGATGTGGGACTCTTTATTTCTGCTGTCTTTCATCTAAAATTTTCAGCAGCCTGAACTCAGTCCAAACTAAACTACAGAATATCCCTTCCATCTTGGTGATCAGACTGCACGTACCCCTCACCCTGCCAAAGCACTGCCACTGTCTACCCAGAAACCAAGCGGTTAGACCCGTCTGTCCCTCCTGAAGGCCTGCCAGCCTCATGCTGCACTCACCCTGGCTGCGCAGGTCCTCAGGCCAGAGGACCTTGTTCCTGGGCGCAGGCCTCAGGACTCCGCCCTAGCTGCACTGGCCCCCAAGTCCTGCTCGGTGTGCCCCTGGGCACGAGGGTTCACGTACACCACCCTGGGCTGTGAGTAGAGGCTGGACTTGGGCTTTGGCAGAACTGGGTTCTCCCCAGGGACCCATGGTGCGCCGCCTGTTGTCTGTCCTGGACACACTGAGCCCCAGGACTAGCACGGCCAGGCAGTCCACGTCCTTCCCTAAAAGGACCAAAAGAGCAGAGACAGAAACAGCTTGCTCAGAACCGGTGGGAAGGAAGAATCGGTTAGCAAGGGTTGGCCCTGTGCCCGTAAGGCCGAGCCCAGGTGGCTCCAGGGCACTGTCGCGGACACGCGTACTGCATATTGAGTGAGGTGGCCCACTTCGGCATTCGCTGTTTTTAATTTTCCTTCACAATGGGCTATTAAACATTGGTGTTAATGTAATACATTTAAAGTTGATAGGTTTGTATTTGGTTTTCGTTTGTTTTTTTTTTTTTCTTTTTTTCAGTTTTTTGAGACAGGGTCTTACTTTGTAGTTCAGACTGACCCTGAACTCACTATATAACCCTCACTATATAGCCCGAACTCATGTGCAGCTCATGGCACTGAACTCATGGCAATCCTCCTGCCTCTGCCTTCTGAGTGCTGGGATTGCAGGCGTGAGCCACCACACCTAGCTAAAGTGGATATGAATTAACTTTTCAGGTTTAAAAATTTTTTGTGAATAGGCCCTTACCACTCTTTGATGGGTATGTGGTTTTTAATGTACATAAATGTCTTTTAAAAAATAAAAGTAGGCTCTTTCATTGAAATTTTTGAAGCCTAATTAAACATGAACAAGAGGAGAGGCTCTGGGAGCAGACTGCACGTGCTGTCGGCGTGGCCTCGTGCACTGAGGCTCACATCTCTTCTGGAAGCTGGCGCGCACTCACTTCTGCCCTCTCCTCCCTGCTTCAGATCGGAAGTTGTAGCAGCCAGATGGGTCAGATTGCCATCATCTCCTTCCAGAATTCCAGCCCCAAAGTCATTGAGTGCTTCAATGTGGAGTCGCGCATCCTGTGCATGGTCTATGTGCCAGTCCAGGAGCAGCATCGGGAGCCCAGTGCGGCCTCAGACCCTGAGCCCACAGCCACCTACACTCCTGACATGCCCACAATCTGCCTGGGCACAGAGGAAGGAAGGTAGACACCCTGGGGGCTCCAGGAAGGGGCACGGGCACTGACCTGGGGACCCTGACAGACTGGGAACAAGGGAAACTCAGGGTTGCTGCCGGCTGAGGGCCAGTGAGTCATGCTCACAGGGTTGTCCAGGAAACTCCCAGCAGAAATAGGAGTTTTTTGTTTTTTAGGAGAAAGCATTATGCTTTTTGCTCCTACAGGGATTTTTTTTTAAATGATTCATTTTATTAATGCTTTTCAGAAGTATATCACACCTTACATTTTGGAGTAAGATAAGTGAATTTTATGTTATGATCATGTTGACCAAGGACTCATTTATTTATTTATTTATTTATTTATCTTTTATTTATTTATTTTTGAGACAGGGTCTTGCTTTGTAGTTCAGGCTGGCCCTGAGCTCAGCCTCAAACTCACATCACAGCAATCCTCCTGCCTCTGCCTCCTCAGTGCTGGGATTACAGGCGTGAGCCACCACGCCTGGCACTGTGGTATGTGGTACTGGTTTGCTGCTGGGCGTGGGTCTCCACACCCAGTATTATGTGTGGTTACCAGGGATCGAACCCGGGTCCTTGCGCTTGCAAGACAGGCACGGGAACCACTGAGCTATATCCCCAGCCTGACCAGGGACTCCGTTAAAGCAAAGTTAAAAGATTTTTCTGATATAAAGTTCCAAGATATAAAATATAAATTAAAAATAAAATTTTATTACAGTAAAAGATGATACTACTTTTGACCCTCAAAACCCTCTCGCTCACTTGCCATTTTCTGAAGCAGTTCTGGAAGTCTCTCATGAGTGTGTTTCATGGCTACAGAAGGTATTTGGAGGGGAACTAATGGAGATGTGTCTTTCACTGTAATAAGTTCTTTAAAACATTTTGACATTCACTGTATTTTTGACCATATTGTGTATCTCAGAACTAGTTATTTTATAACCTGGGATTTCCATGTAAAAGATGAGAAAGAAAGGAGAGCAACTGCAGAGAGCTTTAGATGAGGCTGTATCGGAGTGGGTGGGACAGGGCAGAGGGGTAAGACTGCAGGAGCTCGCCCACCGACTCGGCTCAGAGCAAAGGCAAGCTGGCCCTGCCTTTTCCTTTACAGCATTTCCATTTACAAAAGCAGCCAGGGCTCCAAGAAAGTGCGGCTGCAGCACTTCTTCACCCCTGAGAAGTCCACCGTCATGAGCCTCGCCTGCTCTCCGCGTGGGCTGTACGCCGGCCTGGTCAACGGCTCGGTGGCCAGCTACACCAAGGCTGCAGGTAACTCATTCCCGCCCTGCGCGCTGCTGCCTGCGCCACCCGTCTCCTTCCCAGGAGCCGGGCTCACTGTGCCACACCCACCCCCTGACATCTGCTGGGTACCCGAGACCCAGGCCCTTCCCACACGGCTGGAGCGTGTCCTCCTCCTCGCGCCCCACGCCTGTGTCCTAGCACATTCTCGTGCACACTCAGACATGCTCCAGGCCACCCTCGTCCCCGCCCTGCCTATGCCACCTTCTCTCTGCCCGGCTCCTCACAGCTCCGTCTGCCCTCTGATCCTTAACGTGCAGGGGCACAGTGTGCTGGCCCGAGCCAGCCTGCTCTGTGCGGTGTTCCCCCTCCCTCAGAGGCAGACCCGCTCCTGGTGAGCCCTGACCTTTGGCACCACCTCTGCTGTGGGCACTCCCCCCCCCCCCCCCCGTGCGGATGCCCCCTCACCTGCTTCCTCCCTACCCCTCACGTGACCGTGACTTCCGTGCTCGGTGCTGGTGACCTGTGTCTGGCGCTGAGCCCTTCTGATCCGCATTTGCACCGACCCACGTGCTGCTGTCCCTCTGCGTGACCCCAGCCCCCCGCTGAGTCACGGTTCCCGTGTGGCTCTTACCAGGCCCCGTCCCCCCTGCAGTTTTGGTGCGTGGAGTCTTTATTCACAGTCCCAGGTTCTCATCAGCCCACGGCTTTCTGCATTTCAGCTGAGATTTTTTTGGTTACCTGGAGAGAAAAAAAAAGTCATTTCAAGTTTTCTAAGGAAAATGTCAAATTTATACTGCAGCTAAAACGCACAGGGGCCGAGGGCCAGACTCCCCCAGCCAGCCCCATTCTCGGCAGCCGTGTGTGGAGAGGTGTTTGGGGTTTCAGTGTGCGGAGGGGTGACTGCCTGCTCACCTGGCCGGCTGTCCTGGTCCTCGGGGCATGGGGTCAGCTCGCTCAGGCAGGGTCACTGCTCTAGGGCCCTTGAAATCGCCCTGCGATTTTCTTTTTTCTCCCAGCTTTGCTGGGCTTTGCTGTCACAGCTCGGCGAGCAGTTTCCCAGCTCTCTGGGAATATCAGCGATCTGAAAGTTTTATCTGGGTGTCCAGGGGCTGTTTTCGGTTGTGGATGTCTATTTCTTCCATCACTGTGGATTTAGTTGAGCTCTTGAGCTGGTGCAGTTTGCCAGGTTAGGGCAGTCCCACCACCTCCCCTAATTTAGGCTGGTGGTGTGGCCCAGGCGGGATGTGTACCCCCGTGCCTGCCTCACTTGCCTGCTGAAAGCGTTGGAGCAGAATCGACGTGCGCAGGGCTTTTCAGACTCTGGGCTTTTTCTAGTCCTCATTGTCTTACGCCTTCGCTCATACTTTCCTTTCTTGGTTTTTTTCATGATTGCTCTTGATCTGCTGGTTCACTTCCGGCCTAGTGCTGTGCCATGTGGAATGGCTATACAGAGCTCTGCCAGCCTGCTCTGACCCTACAGGCCTGGGGTTTGCTGAATGTACCCTAATCCTGGCTACCAGAGGCCTCTCTTTCCCGGAGCACAAGCACTTGGGACCGAGCTCCCACTGCTGCCAGGGACCTGGAAAGCTGCATTGGGTAGGAAATGTCTTGGCTCAGAATGTCATCAGCTTCCCAGCTATTATGGAAGCTGAAGCAGGAAGGTTGCAAGTCTGAGCCCAGCCTGAGCGGCTTAGATACTATCTCAAAAAATAGGACTGAGGTATAACTAAATAAGAGAACACCACTTGGTTTAATTTCCAGCGCTGGGAAAAAAATAAACAAAATCAAACTCATGTACTGTACTTGGAGTCTGGCAGCAGCGCTGTGGCCAGGCTGAGTGCCCTCATCTTGGCACAGCCCTGGGTAGGGGTCATCCCCAGAGGCGACCCTGTTGGCCCTGTTTTACACATGCATCGGGACTGAGGTTGCATGTGGCCTCTCTGGGGGACCGTCCCACACTCTGTGGGGAGGACAGCAAGGCGCTCAGAAGGTGGAGGGCAGTTGTTCGGTGCTGATCCTCAGCCAGAGTCCATCGTCTGACGTGCGCCCTCTTGACCTCCACCCAGGTTCTTGTTTCGGAGGCACGAGCCTGTCCTGTCTCCGGGGCACTGGCGTGCAGAGGCCAGCCACAGGAAGTCTGCACTGTGTGTTGTACCATGCCCACGGGAGCCGTGAAAACCAGGGAACACTGCGCCTCCCCTCTGCAGGGAGGTCGAGAGTACCAGATAGGCAGGCCCGTGCGTGGGCATGTGTGGGCATATGCCCTCAAATGTGGGGGTGCGTACAGTTGTGTGCCTGTGTAGGTGAGTGCGTGTTCATGAGCATCATGTGCATGCATGCATGTCTGTGCCCCAGCACTTCTCTGGGTGTGTATGTGCATGCGTGTGTGCATGTGCGTGTGTGCGCGTGTGTGACACACACCCACATGATGAAGTGCTACACTGGAGCAGGTGCCCTCTCCCGAGGCTCACAGCTGTCCCACTGCAGCACCCTTCGGGCTGATCACAGCATAAAGTTCCTGTCCCACTTACCCGCTCGCTGCACGTGTGCCCGGAGTGTGACTCCCCCGCCATGCAGACTCTTGTTCAGAGGTGGGATTTGTGGTCAGGCCTCGGAGCTTCAGTCCAGAGAGAGGTAGGAACTGAGCCTTGTTCCCTCCTGAGGAAGCTGCTGTCTGATTAGGACGTGATGGCGGTGCTGATGACTTGGTTACGTTTTTAAGCATGAAGACTGAGAGACCAGATTGAGCATTGAGCCCATTTTGATTATTTATAGGATAATTACATTACTCTAAAGCTTTGTATTAAGTCTTTTTTTAAAAAAAATATTGGAGATGAACACAGGGCTTTGGACATGCTGGGCAAGTGGCTTCCCACTGGGCTACACCCTAGCCCCCCAGTGAACCATGCTTGAGATGATTGTTATTGGTATGAAAGCTCTTGTCTCTTAGTTTATGTGAATATGATGCATCTCATCATAGTGCTTTGAAATGTTCTCCAAGCAAATTGCTTCACCACTCCCTGGGCCAGGAGAGAGGGAGTAGTTTCTCAGAAAAGAGCTCCTTTAGCTATGATTTGGACTGTTCTCACACCGACAGTCTCCCACTATGTGTATTGGGATAGACAACACAGGAGTGTACACATTTGCCCCGCTGTTTTGGACGCAGTCTCTCCTAAGGGTGACCAGGCCACTTCATACATTTACCACAAATGATGGTGCTTATTGAACACTTACATGCCAGATAGCCTGCTGTGTTTTTATATGCATTTTCTTCTTTTTAATTCTCAAACACCTTTTGAGTCTGACAGAAGTACTTTAAAGATAAGGAAGCAGAGTCCTGGAGTGCAGGACACGCCCTCTGGTGATGTGTCCTGCTGTCATGATTCATCACCACGTGAGGCTTCAATCTTAGGGAGCTGGGACACCCACAAAAAAGCATTGGCATCAAAATTGTGATCTGTGTTTTGTTATTTAAAGTAATCTTTGGTCCTATTTCTTTGTCCCCTTGCCTTTTACACAAATGAAATTAAAGCAAAATTTTTTTTAAAGATGGATCCTGGAACGTGGAACCACAGAAAATCATAAAATTAGGTGTCCTTCCGGTGAGCAGCCTCCTGGTGACGGAGGACACTCTGTGGGCGGCGTCTGGAGGCCAGGTGTTCATCATCAGTGCCGAGACACATGCGATCGAGGTGAGTCTGTGCAGCAGCTCGTGGAGGCATTTCGGAGCTGCCCAGGTACCGTGCCCAGCCTCTCACTCAAGGGGAGCTTGGCAGTCACATCCCCAGGGCCCAAATTGAAGGAATTCTCCTAGATTGTGCCCGGAAGACAGGTTAGCTGGGAAACTCAGTTAACTCTTGTCCAGCGCCCATCCCTGGAAATCATTGTTCACCATTTGCTTGCTGAGTAGTGGATACAGCACTTTAAAACATGCTCAGTGGGAGCACAGACTCCTGGGGCACAGGGAGCATTAACCGCCACTGCAGTCTCTCGTACCAGTGGGGCTGCTGGTCTGGAGGCCAGAGTGGGCACCCCCGTCCTCAAAGCACCTCGCCTGGATAGAACTTGCTCAGTCGAAGCCGGGAGCCTCAGGAGAGCGCAGCAGGGGGCCTGAGATGGCCTCTCCTAGGTGCTAGACACCCAAAGCTGCCATAACAGAAAAAGAAAACATATCCTGGCATCCAGGAATGCTTTCACATCTATAGTATTTTGTATGTGTATCAAAGGTATCGAAGAATTTAGGAAAATATTTCCACATTATAACCAACAGTTAAGTGTAGAGACTGGGAAAGGGAACGTAGCTAGAACCTCTGTAGTTAAATTCTAGTCTCCTAGGAGCCAGCAGCACAAGGTGAATTAATAAACGGACCAAAATGAGACTTAGAGAAGAAGCTGAGCTGAGGCCTCATCCATGCTGCTTTGGGCAGCCCAGCCCCCCCAAAAAAGCTGAGCTTACCCCCCTTTATTATGTCATCTCAAGTAACAAAAGATTCGAAAGACTCAGAGGGCAGGGCAGACACTGGCAATAGTCCTTGAGGAGTCATGTAGATCCAGGTGTAGTTCTGCCTGGAGCGTCGCAGGATCTGGCTGCTGAGGTCTTTGTTGTTCCCGGAGGTGAAGCTAAGAGTCAAGTCCTCAAGTCCAGCTTTGTCCTCGCTGGTTGGCTGACGGGAAATCTTGGCCTAGTGCTCGTCGCCATTGTGCAATAGGTTTGCTCCCGACAATTAATGTTCTTAGTATACAAAGGATTCTTCTAAATTTTGGGAAGGTAGATGCCCCAATAGAAATTATTGAAAGGGCATGGGACGGCAGATCCTGTGTGTGAGGGAGGACCTGTAGCATGTACACACACACACACACACACACACACACACACACACCCCTTTGACGCTGCCGAGGTCACCCACAGCAGTGCACTTGCTCCTGTCCTCGGACCTGCAGCTTCATCATCTTCACCCATGGGGTCCCTCGACGTTGCACGAACATGTGCAGGCATGTGTCCCCTCTGCAGCTTCACACACAGCAGGTGTGCTGCCTCCAACTCTCCTCGCTTCCAGCTCGGGCAGCTGCTGACCTCCGAGCTCCACATGGGTGGAGGAACCCATCAGCTGTGCCTGCCAGCCAGTGGTGGGCAGAGCCCTGAGAGTAGGGCCTTGCTGGTGTCTTTGGCAGACAGTCCTGCTCCCTCTTGCCAGTTGTTCAGAGAGCTGCTAACATTTCCTGGCAGTCCAGACGAGCCGGAGTGAGTGCAGAAGTGTCCACAAGGAACAGCCCCGAGGGAAAGCTCCCCGGAGAACTGGTCCTCAGTGACATGGTGTGTGGCAGACAAGCAGGAGTGTGCGTGTGCTGAGACACAGCTGCCAGGCTTCCTGGTGCCCACCCCACGCCTTGGCACGGGGCTGATGGTTTGGGCTGTGTGTGCCACAGTGTCTGGGTGTGTGCTCACAGTTGCACACGTGAGTGCAGCTGCACTTCTCACCACCCTGCTCGTGTTCCAGCCTCTGCACTTTGCGGACAACACGGGCCCCATCTGCCCGCAGCATTGCCTCCACACCCCAGTAACACAGGGCTCAGAGGTGTGTCTTTCAGGCATCAAAACGAATTTCCTCATGCTTCGAAGTCTTTAACTTTCACACAAAAGCCAGTAAGTAGGGTAAGAAGTGTATTCCTGGGATTTCCCCTCTGTGAGAAGTGTTGAACGGCTGTGAACGTCTCTGGAAGTTCAGCCTCTGGTTATTACCAACTAGTAAAAGAACCCACCTGTTTAGACTCCAGTGGTGGTGAACCTGTGTACCACAGAGGGCTGTTTGTGACCACTGAAAGCTCTAAGAGGTCCACCATCACTGTTTTAGACCACCCTTCAGAGGAGGGACAGGTTCACGATTGTGGTGACTTCAGCCCATCCTGCTGCAGGTCTGTGAGTCACATCTGCACACACCCATGGAGCCTGTAACATCATGTGTATCCCATAACGTCTACAGAGGGGCTGTCCAGCTCCCGGTGCTGGAAGTCAAACCCAGAGCCTTGTACACGCTATACTCTGGCCCTCTGAGCACCTGTAAATTGTAACAACAGGTTCATCAGAACGAGCTAGCCAGGAGCTCTGAAGGCCACAGTGGAGAATAACCCTTGGGGGGATCTGTGCAGTCCTCACCTAGAGTTCCTGGACAGACTCAGCACGAGGAGCTTTTGTGTTCTGACTTGACTTCCGTGTCCCCCAGGACCCGGCCTGCCAGATAATGGTGGAGAATAGGGAAGCCCGGTCTACCCTAGGGAACAAGATTGTCCTTTTACAGTAACTGTTACATTTCCATCCACATGCTGTTTTGTGTTTCTTGCACCCTCAATCAGAGGCAAGCACTGAGCCCATAGCTAAACAGTGCTGCCAGGCTGGGCAGTGCCAGAGCTGGGTAATGGGGTACCTGTGAACCACCCCAGCATCTTCCTGAGTTTCCTCACTGGCCCTGTGAACTGCTGGTGGTATCCTCTGGGTGATGAAGTCCCTAATAAGGGCCAGGGTTGGAACCCAGCCCAGCCACTCACTGCAGGTGACCAAGGAGCTCTCAGCCCGGCCCTGCGCTCTGGGCCGGTTGTGGGCCGGCGGAGTACAAGAGCCGACCTCATTTACGACCAGAGTAGGTTCTTCTCAGAATAGATACACAAGAGCAGCAATCATTTTTGGTAGTTCTCTGTAAAATGGTTTTCCCAAAAGTAATCCGTTATTTATTTTATTGTAAATTGATACCTAAAAGGCTGGAAGATGGTTTCTGTAGCCTCCACCAAAACCTTCTCAAATTATGACTTCATTGTTGTTTTCATATCATTTCCACATGCTTCCCAGAGCTTATATGCCGGAGACCTCAGAGACAATAATATGTTTGGATCCAAATAAAAGCCTGCAAACAAAAATAACAATCTATTTATAGAGAGAACAAAAGTCTGCTCCCTAAAGCAAACAAAATTCATAAAAATTCTTGTTTTATGAGAGCTGCCGCGGGGTTGCCCGGGAAGCCCCGAGCCCTCTGTTCCTTGGGTGGGAGGGGTTCGGCAATGGGGAGGAGCCACCCAGCCCCTGTGGGTGGCACCTTCCAAATGCCACATCAGAAAGCACAGTCACCTAGACTGCTCCGACTCGGGATGGCTTCATCTCTGCTCCTTCCCAACCACACGCGGCTTTCTGCCCTGACCTTAATCCCTTTTTAAATTTTAGAGACTTAAAACCCCAATGCAGCTCTGAAGCCTGTCTGACCTTAGCGCAAGGGTGATTATTCTGGATTTCCAGCAGGCGCTGACCTCATGGCTTATTTCTCAGACCTGGGGTCACAGCTGGCTTCAGCTGGATTACTGTAAAGCCTGCCATTCCTCACCCCCGGGTTTCCCTGATGCACGGTGCTCTTGTCTAATGGGAGCCCGGGACAGGAAGGAAGAAGGGAAGAACTTGCCCCACCAAGGGGACAGCCAAGACGTTGAGTTGACAGACCTGCCCTCCAGTGACCCTGCATGCGCCTCCTCTCCTGAGAATGAAGCCCTTGTTGTGGACAGCACTGCCCGGGCCTGGCCTCTGCCCTGCGCCTGCCTCCGCCCGATGCCTTGGGCAGGGTGAACTAGGAGGTCCGAAGCCTTGTGCTCTTGTTTCAAACAGAAAAGGCCCAGAGAGGGCAGAAGCCAGGCCCGACCGGGTGCCACACTGCTGCCCTGCAGGGGAGCAGAAAGACCCACGGGACAATGGGCAGAGGTGCTACAGACCCATGGGTGACCCCTCTGCCTGACCTCTGTGGCCACCACGAGCCCATGCCGTGGTTAGCACTGGCTTCGTGGTCAAGGGTACTGCTCACCTCCAGTGTCAGGACCAGTGCCAGATGGCAGCAGTGGAGGGGCTGTTCCGTGCAGTGCCATTTGCCAGCCCGTGAGGATGGAAAGCCAAAGACAAGCTTGGCAGAGAGGAGCTTATGGTGAGAGTCCTTTCCTGCACCTGGACAGAGCACATGGGGAGGGACACAGGCCTAGGGGACCCACACAGCACTCCTGTCAGGTGCCCCCCAATTGCAGGGCCAGCGCTGCAGGCTAGCCCCAAACTGCTGTGGGAGCAGGTTGCTGGGTGGTAGGTTTTTACCACCCTACTGTGTGACAGAGAGCACTGAAGGGCTACACCTTCAGAACAGATGTTTATGAAGTCTTATCTTCAGACTGTTGCCAACCCACAGCTTACAGGGCAGGAGGCAGAGGCCAAAGGCCACTGGAGGGGTCACTGCAGAACTGGGCTGGAGCTGAACCCTGCATCCTTCCGGAGCAGGGCTGGGGAGCCAGCACAGCTGGAGGGGGAGAGGAGCTTAGAACTTGCCCTTGTCACCTGGGCTCTGGCTCGGTGTCAGACTTCTCTGAGCAGGCGGCCCGCCTCTGCCCGCTGTAGGTGTTGAGGAGCAGGTCCTTGGCTCTGAGACTCCTGAGCGAGGCAGCCTGTGATTCCTCCCCGTGGACTGCTGGCCGTGGTGCCTGCGTGGGGGAGGCTGGCATCAATCAAGGGAGGGAGGAGCCAGCCTCTCCCTCCTGAGATGATCGGGGCCTCCGAAGCTTGGCGAGAGCCCAGATACTGGATGTCACATGTCCCTCTCCCAACCCTGGTCCTGGTGGAATGGCTCCCCTGAAACGTCGGTGCTGTTCCGAAGGTCCGAGTGAAATCGTACCTCGCTGCCATGAGGGGTGGATACTTTGAGCCTCCTGATGTCAGGCTCCTTGTCCCCCAGGTGTGTTCTTGAACACAGAGTGGAATTCAGGGTGGCCACCCTCCCCACCCCGTGGCACCTTCTGCCCAGTGTGCTGCTGTGCTGTATTGTGAAAGAGTGGTCAGTTCCTGACAGTTGTTGCCTCAAGCTACAAGGTGCATGTGGAAAGCCCTTCTGTGGCCAGAGTGTCACCACAGCTGCCTACAGGTTTATGTTGTAGAAATCTGCAAGGCCCTGGGGTTGGAGACCTGCAGTTTCCTGAATAAAACACAGGTCATGGAGGACCATCGGGTACCCTGCCCTGCTCCACCCACATGGAGTCCAGAAGGGCCTTGAGCAGGTCTGAGCAGCGGGCTTTTTAACTGGTCCTGGGTCCGCATGTGCAGCCAGAGTCGAACTCCTTTGAGTCATCGGCCTGTGCTCATCCCCGCCTGTGGAAATGGAGCCTGAGATGATGGCCTGCAGCCACATGCCCAGCAGACTTGAGGGTGAGCGAGGTCAGCCTCGATCCAGTGCTGTGAAAGCTTGCTCAGGACGGGCTGGTGGAGATGGGCTGAGACACTGGACTGTGGGGTACCCAGAGAAAGCTGACCCGAGGGGCTGAATAGAAGCATCTTGCTCACACCCTGGCCGCACCACCAGGTGAGAAGAGTGCGTTGGAGTGGAAGACGCTGCCCAGGTGCGGGGCTGCAGGAGGCCTCAGCAGAGCCCAGTCACTGAACAGGCGGGCAGAGCTGAGGGACGGACTCCGTTTGCTTCTCCGCCATAGGGGTTTGCAGCCTGGGGGTGCGCTGAAGACACAGGCTCAAGCAGCCCTTGTCCTGGCTTGAAGCCTGTGACTGTGTCCCCTCTTGGGAGCCTTTATCCAAAGGAGGAACCCCAAGGATACAAACTGGCACATTTGCCTTCAGTGGTCACAGTGGGCACTTCACAGGGTAGAGCTCGGGTGGGCTAAGCACTGGGCAGGCACAGTGGCCCCAAGGGTTGGCGGCCACAGGCCTCCCTCTCATCAGAAGTGTGGACCATCTGTTACCCTGACATCCTCCGTTGGGAGGAGGAGGGTTTCAGTCCTCAGTTAGCTGCCTTCATGGCAGAAGCAAAGTGGCATGGACACAGGGGAGGGAAAGCAGAGTGGGCCGAGCTGGTGACAGGAATACATCCTTCTGAGTCACCCCCTAACTACTCCAAGCAGACTCGGCACCCCACGATCCAGTCTCTTCCCGTGCCTTGTATCTAAGCCATTGTGGGGTTTAAGCTGCATTATTTCAGGTCAGAGTTGTGCAGGACAGTGATTGCTGGGAACTCGGCCTCTGAGATGCTACAGTGCTGTGCGATGGCTGAGGGCCGCCCCATGGCCACCCGCAGTCCCGCAGGTGGTGACAGCCGTAGCAGTTTGCTGCCTTCTGGCCCTGTGGGGTTCAGCGGGAGGTGGTAGGGCTGGTGGGATGGATCCGAGGGTGCAGGGCAACAGCCAGGACCAAGGCCGGGCACAGTTTGCAAGTGGAGAAGGGCTGAGGGTCCGAGCAAGCCCAGTCTCCCGCCTCGCTGTTGTCTTCCTCCACTGTCAGGCTGCATGGCAAGCTGTGACTCCACGAGCCTCACATTCTCCCCCGGAAGCCCCAAGGAGCGGCTTTCCTCCCAGGGAGGTGTGGGGTCTGAAATCTCCATGTACTCAAAAAGTCCCGGGACCTCTGTGAGTTGCCTTGCTCTGCTGTGGAGTGAGGGCCTGGCTCTGTTTCTGGTCACTGAGTTTGCTGCAGCTGGGCACCAGGTCCCATGCACGTCTCTGCCTGGCTTCTCCCCCTGGCATCCACAGAGGCTGGGCCCAGTACTACTGGCACTACTGCACCCTGACCTGTGGCCATCTCTCCGCCAGAGCCAGCTGGAGGCCCACCAGGAGGAAGGCATGGTCATCTCTCACATGGCTGTGGCCGGCGTTGGGCTCTGGGCAGCCTTCACCACGGGGTCCACCCTCCGCCTCTTCCACACAGAAACCCTGGAGCACCTGCAGGACGTCAACATCGCTGCCCCTGTGCATGGCATGCTGCCAGGTACAGGAGGGACACTGTGCCCCGAGGTCTGCTTTCTTGGCCCTGCGTCAGAACAAGGGCCCAGGGAAGACAGGAGAGAGTCCCGTGGTCACAGTGATCACAGTGGGCACTGCACGGGGTAGGGCTTGCGTGTACAGGGTGAGAGGCAGCTGGCAGAGGAGCAGGAGGGGCAGTGTACCCAGCCCTGTGGGCACATGGCCTTATCACACGAGTGCCGTGTGCTCATTTGCAGCTGACTAGCACCGCCTTGTGAGGCTGCTCTTATCTGTAGACAGCTGGTCAACCTCACAGAAAGCATCACTGTCCTGCTGTGCTGCGAGCTTAGGTTTCACCAGGGTTGACCTTGCTCCTAGAAGACAGAGCCTCCTGTGTGAAAGGGTGGCTCTCTGTGTCTTCATATGTGGGCATGTGTGTGCATACATGAGAGGCTGGCTGGCCCCACACTGGAGTAAGTGGTTTAAGCAGATGGATCTGGGTTGGTCAGTGTCCCCCTGGAGCCCCAGTCAGAGAGCAGCCCTGGCCCAGAACCGCATGCTGCTGCTCTGTGTGACCCCCATCCACACTGCCGCTGGTTAGCATGGGTCATGAAGCCGCCATCTCTCCCTGCAGGCCACCAGCGGCTGTCTGTGACCAGCCTGCTTGTCTGCCATGGCTTGCTGATGGTCGGCACCAGCCTGGGAGTTGTGGTGGCCCTCCCGGTGCCTCGTCTGCAGGGAATCCCCAAGGTGACTGGTGAGTGGGCCCTGCCTGTCCCTGGGACACGTGAGCGTGCGAGAGCCTTGTGGGGTTCAGTATACAAGGGATGCTTAGCCGGCGCTGCCATGAAGTATGACTGTCCCCTTGGCCTTTGCCTTTTACTTCCCCCGTCCTTGAAACATGTGTCCACACCACCTCCCCATCCTCAGCAGCCCCACTCAGCACATCTCACTGAAAATGGGTCTTTTGTCAGAGAAAGAGCCTGGGTCTGAAGCTGCCATCGCTCCTGCTTTTCCTTGGTATGGGCAGGCATTGGCTCTGCCACCTCAGTCCAGTCCTGGGGTGGCAGTGTGGCTGGGGCCTCTCCATCCTGAGCTGGACACTCGCATTGCACCGACATGAAGGTGTCAGCGCCTGGCATAGCCGGAGCTTGGGTGCAGCTCAGGAGACACAGCGGTCCTGATGCTGCTCAGTGCTCAGGACAGTCCTTACTCAAGCCAAAACTAAGGCACCAGTTTTATCTGTACCCTAGAAACTGTTAGCTGAGAAATGACAGCAGCTGTTGATAATGTCGTCATTTTGTTCCTAGAGTACATTTCCATAGAACAAATGAAAAGGTATTTAATGTAGCAAACTGGAGAATGACTAACTCCTTCAGCATCACTGTGCACTGAGGGACTTTCCAGCCTTTCTCTTCCTTTTTTGAGACAGGGTTTCACTAAGTTGCCCAGATGGGGCTCAAATATGCCGTCTCCTGCCTCAGCCTCCCAGAGTGCTGTGCGCTCCTGTGTCCAGCTCACTTTATTAGAGGGTGACGTGTGTGTTGGGTCTGAGTTCTGCTGAGGAAAACCCCATTTTGTCTTTGGATAATTGCTCTTAAAGCTCTCTTCAGATCCACAGGAATACAGTGGGAAAGTGTACCATCACTATCACCCCAGTCAGGGCCTGCTGGCCTGCTGCCTGTGTGGGGAGGTGGGTGGGGTGACTCTTGGCTTCCTTCCCCTCCCATAATCCCCTCTTTGCCCTTGTCCCTCTGCAGGAAGAGGCATGGTCTCCTACCACGCACATAATGGCCCCGTCAAGTTCATTGTCCTGGCTGCAGCCTCCCACAAGGACAAGGACAAGGCCAGGGGTAGCCCGCCTCCTGGCCCTGCACCCCCTGAAGAAGAGCAGAAGGACTTGTCCTCCAGGCAGGGGCCTGCCTCGTGCCCCAGCCAGGGGGACCCTGATGCGGCCATCTGGCTGGGGGACTGGCCAGGGCCTGGGACGCCAAAGAGTGACCTGTCGTCCTCGTCGGGGTCGCTGAGCTTGTCCCGTGGCTCCAGCTCATTGGAGCACAGGGCCGAGGATGGCAGTGCCTGTGACCTCCTGAGGGACCCTGCCGCCCCCGTGCAGAGCAGGCCGCGGCCATCCCGCAGAGCCAAGGCCAGCTCGGTGCTGGTGGTGTGCGGGGGCCAGGGCCACCGGCGTATGCACAGGAAGGCTCGGCCACCTGGCCCTGAAGAGCTGGTGTCCTCCGTGATGGTCTGGCAGATCCCGCTGCTAAGTGTATAAGGACGCCGCGTCCACACTGCGCTAGGGAGGAAACGTGCGATGGCTGCCAGTGGCCACCTACTGACCACTGTCCACCCTACAGGGCAGGGCTCAGGCACCAAGGAGGGCAGAGCTTGCAGTGTTCTGCCCCTGATGGACCCACGACAGTGCCATGCTCTTCCTCAAGTGCCTGGTGCCTCTGTCTCTACCCGTCCTGGTTTCGTCACCTGGAGAGTCCGTGGGGGATGCAGCACTGGGAACAGCCTTCCAGCTCACCACTGCACTCATAAGCTCCCAGAGCCACGGGCACCTGACCCAGGAGCAGAGCCGTCTTCTGTGTGTGCTGTGTATCCTAACAAAGCACTATTTTCCTATTGCATTTTCCTATTAAAAATTAACAGCTGCATTTTAGTCACTAGTGTTGATGGCCGTTCACACAGTCTGTGCCTTGGACCAGAGGGCTTAGCACCATCAGTACTGACCCATAGCAGCTTGGCCACGGGGTGCTTCCCGTGCCCTGCATGGGGAGTCATGTCAGAGGCAGGCAGGTCAGCGAGGTCTCACATCCATGGCCCTAGAGTGGGCTCCTCCGTGGGGGCCACCTGGAACAGGCCTTCCCACCTGGCTTGCCGTGTGAATGCTCCTGTGGAACACGTAGTGTGGCACTCGACTGCAGTTCCCTCATCCTGTGTTCGTGTCTGGTGGGTAATGAGGACAGAACCCTACGGCAAGTATTGTGGGAAACACTTCTCAGCACTTTAGGCCTGAAAATTCTTATTTTATGACTTAGCCAAATGTTTGCTGAGTTGTATAAATACACCAAGCTTTCATAAACTGTTAGCTGCTCTCATCGCATAAATAAAGTCATTTTATTTTAAAAATACAGTACTAAAAGTTGCTTTTTTCTGTGCATAAAATCCAGAAGGGTGGGTGTGGCTGGAGGGAGAGCGTGGCGGGCAGAGGCAGACCTTGCTTCCGGGCTGCAGCCCAGCTGTCCCCAAGCTGGCTGGTGGAAAGTGTCACAGCTGGGGCCCTAATGGACCAGCGCTCATCCCATCTGGGGCAGAGGCAAGGACTGAGTGACAGGGTGGTGTCGCAGGCCACAGCCATCTCTCAGGGCGGCGTGTCAGCCTGCGTGTCTTTGCTGTGGCCCTGCTCGCATCTCCTTCCCAGGTGATCAGTCACTGGCGGTAGCCAAGTGGTGGGGCTGCTGTGCTGCCTGAACCCCGTCCCCTTCGGGCCCTTTGCTGAGCTCTCTATACCTGTGAGAACTCGGCCACCAAGGGCTTATTCCCGCCAGTGGGTTGGGCCTCCTGCCCAGGAAGAGTGGAGGGCTCACACCCAGGTGTGCTGTGGCCCAGCACACAGGTAAGCCCTGGGTATGTCACAGTCATCCCTGCTCTGGGAGAGTGACTTGTGGGCCTCCCTGGACTTGGGGTAGACATGGGTATCACAGGGAGGAGAGGCCCTGCGGAGGCCTACGTGGAGGTGTCTGTGGCCACTGCACTGCAGGCTCCTTGCCCTTGGGCCTCGGATGCAGTGATAGGTCTCAGCGGCCACAGGGGTTGGTGACGACCATGGATGTCCCTGCCTACTGAATGCTGAGGGCCTCTCGGGACTGCTCAGCTCAGGCCTGGAGCCCACTGTGTGGAATGGGCTCCTCCAGGGAGCTCTTGGGCCAGGCCCCGGCTGTAAGTCCTAGGAAGTTCCTGACAGGTGGGGTACAGGGACGTGCTTCCGCTGCTCATGTCTGCATGTGGGGCCAGGAAGCACACTGGGGTCCTGCATAGGCTCCTGCCCCTCCAGGTGGTGCCCTGGGTCGAGTCGGACCCTCAGGGCTTCTTCCTGCATGGGAGACCAGCACCATGCTACCTCCTTTGTGCCCCCAGGTCAGGGAGCCAGAGCCAGGATGTGGGGATGGCCGGCTGGTGAGGAGCCATGATACAAAGTCCTCCCGCCTGCTCTCTGCATCCCGGAACTCAGGGCTCAGGTGGAACCAGGGCCGCGCCCTCCGATGTGACCCCAAGGTGAGTAGGCTGCACATGTTGGGCTGCCCCCAATTTCTGCCTCATGTTGTCCCTGTGCCCCAACATAGCCTGCCTCATGTCAGGTCAAAACAGTGGGATGCGGATGGGGGGAGCTCCTGAGAGTGAGGCGCCCTGTCCTGCCCTCAGGGTCCTGTGAGGATCAGAGCTTCCTGTCTGCCCCCAGGTCCTAGGAGGCAAGGACAACCTGCGCTGCCTGTCCAGTGCCCAGTGGAAGGCATGCTTCATGCAGCTGGGTTTCCGTGCATGATGAGGCTGTGGTGGCCCAGGCCTTGCTGCCGCCATGGGTCAGCCAGTGGGGAGGGTGATCTGTGTCCTCCACAGAGCGAGGGGTCCTGGGGGGACACGGTGCGCACTGTGAGCGAGCTCCTGCTTACCCAGGTGCGTGGTGACGCACTTGTGGGAAACCACTTCTACCCCACTGGCACAGGCGCATGTACGTACACGCACACACACGTGCACAGCCACTCCTCTTCAAGGGCCTCTCCCTCAAGAAGCTGCTGGACAGTGTTTATTCAAGTGGAAGGACCAGAGGCAGCTGGTGGACTTCTCACCCCAGCCTTGGACTTCTCGGCTCCCAGGGGCTCTGGGAAAGATTAACCCTTGCTGAATGGGCAAAGAAACCCTGAGCACCCACAGGCGTCTGCAGGGTAGACACATTTGTGCCTGCACGTGAGGTCCTCATCACCCCTCACCTGGACAGCTGCTGCATTTCGTCTCGGTCACCTGAAAACCGAGGCTGGGAAGCCCTGCCGCTGGAGTGGCTGTGACCGCAGGATGCCATCGTGTCCCTGGGCTGACTGGATGTGGACACTTCCTGGCCAGGTGCCAGGGCACCAAACTGTCTGGAGCTCACCAGCCCTGGGAGCTGGAGCCAGCCTCTCCCCAGCACAGCCTCGTCAGGATGGGCGGGCTGAGATCACAGAGTCCAGGAGGGACAAAAGCTCCAGGCTCAGCCACAATGGCCCCACTGTTCTGCTCGGCATCCAGCCAGGGCACAGGGCAAGCGAACGAAAGTGCCGAGGTGGAAGCTGAGCAGAAGGCTTTGGCTTCACACCATCCGGAGCTCTGAACTCAGCATTCTGCATCTTTGGCCAGAGTGGCTGGCAGGCTGGAACGCAGACTACAGGGTTCTGCGGGCAGTGCCAGTTTGTCCATACTGAATGTTTATAGCGAGCAGTACAGCACCGGCTCAAGCTCAGTCCAGGAAGACCACTCTGGGCCAGGAGACATTTTTTCAAGCCTCGTGCTAAGCAAGTCCAGTGCACGTCACCCAGATTACACAGATCACAGGTCGGGGTGTCTGACCCATGCTGTTTCACAGTCCACTCACTGTCAAGGTTCCTGAGGGAAGGGCCGCTCCCGTCGGGCATCTCATCCCTTGCTGTTGCTCTGGGTGAAGGCCACGGGCCAAGCCCAGGAGATGTGTCTGAGGTGGGGCCGCTCGAGCTCTTGCATCTGGGAGGACTTTCTTCCTGGGGGACGATGCAGGTCCCAGGCAGCTGGGGCAGCGCTGGACACAGAGCCCCCTCCTCGCCCTCCTCCCAGAGCCACATGGCCCAGGTTGCTGCCTGGAGTTCCCTCTGCCATAGACCATGTTGGCGTCAAGTACAGCACAAAGGCTCAGGCCCTGACTCTGGGTCCAGGCTGCTCTCCAGGAGGGAACATTTCCCCTAGGCCTGTCCTTGGGTGCAGAGATGGCTCCTCACTGTTCCGCCAACAGGAGGAGCTCTGGGTGGAGCGGGTCATAGGTCTTCTGGGAGCAGGGAAAGCCGAGCTGGAAGGCTAGAGTCCCAGGGGTGGGGGCTCCTGTGCCAACAGCCAGCCTCCCTGGACCCTGGGGGCTGGAGGCAGAGCTTTGTGAATTAGCCAAGTATAGGGTGGAGGCTGAACCCTGCGAGGAAGGCAGGAAGCTGATAA